>JAUMJL010000934.1:1122500-1230592 GCA_033558185.1 Dromococcyx pavoninus
TTTACAGCAATCCTATTTTAAGGAGCATGATACATTTATTTTTCAAGCTGGAAAGAAAAAGAAGCATTAATTTAAATTGTCTCATAGATCTAACCATTTAATTTTCAAAAAGTTTTATTAGTTTAAAGGGCAGTACTTACTTTAAATGGAAGGCAAAAAAATATCACAGGTCTCCTCACAGTAAATTATCTAAAGGAGTTTATTTTTTATTTTTTTCTCCCCTCAATTTAATTTCTATTTTATAAATAGGATTTTAATATTGTAATTGCACTTTACTTTGCCATTTTAGCACTTTTATTTTTGATACGGTATTCAATATTGGTTTAATCTTTTCACCCCAAGACAATAAAACAACATACTAGCTTTGAATCAGGAGTATTACTGATAATCAAGGACATGCTTACTCAGATTGCAATTTAATTAACATACAAGTTGCTAGTTATATATTATTTAGATAATTATACATTGTATATAACATATAACAAATTATATATGTGATGCATGCATTATATACAAAAGCATAAATAAAAGATATTCTGGAGAGTACAAAACCATACAGTAATCAACTAAATCAACGAGATTATACTTAGTAATATATAAAATACCCCTCAGACTGGTCAGTACTATTGTTTGGACCAGTGTCTTGTATTAGAAACTTGTTTCTGACTCAGAAGAAAGATCACATCATTTCTAAATTAAATTCTCTAACTTATTTAAAAGAAAATATATTGAAGTTTCTTAATTCTTAAGGGCAGAGCTTGCCAAATATTAATGCATACAGATAAGATAGGTATTTTTAAGGCTTGAACACTAATAAACACCTCAAATATTTATAAATAGTTTTCTAATTAAAGAATAAAGGTGAAATGACATTTTAAAAAATGTCATAGCAGGGAGGGTTTTTTTCCAAACTATCATTTTAAAATGTATGTGGAAGCAATTTCTGACAGGACTTAACTTTTGAAGATTTGATGTAACACATATAATAGGTTACCAATTTAAGAACACCTTCTTAAACAGAAAATTCATATAAATACAGAAAAATAAAATTAAGTATGCAGGAGGTCTTTATTTCATTCCTTCTGTCGTGCCAATGGTTAATATCTGCTGATGAGCAGCGACATCCATTCGCAGATCTCCAAATGCCTTCCCAAGGTGAGTAAGCATCATTATCCTCATTTTTCAGATGGAAAACTAAGAGATTAAGTTACTCCCTCCAGATCACGCAGCAAGTAGTACGCCAAAAATAGAATTCATTTTCCATATGTAACACCCAGTTCTGTATCCACTGGACCACACAGCCTTCCCACAAGCATCAGTCACAACTAATCAGCTGTACAGCTGAATTACGGACAGCGTGAAGAGAAAGCTGCTTTTTAAATCTTAGATTTAAGACTACGCCTTTTCACTTGCTTCATAGGCACAAACTTTCACAGACACCCTACTAACATATGATATTTGTAAGAAGTGGTTTTCATTAAGCCTTATGCCAGTTACAAATATTATTCAGCACACAGTAGGTGAACACCTACTTTAAACTGTTACACATGGAAAAAGCACCACCTTGAGATCTAGTCCAACCATACCCACCTTCTGTTAAACCATGTCTTTCAAAAAATCATCTACCCATTTTTTAAACACCTCCAGGGATGGTGACTCAACCACCTCCCTAGGCAGCTGTGCCAGTGCCTGACCATCCTTTCAGTAAAGAAATTCTTATTAATATCTAGTCTGAACGTCCCCTGGCACAACTTACGGCCATTTCCTCTTGTCCTATCACCTGTCACTTGTGAGAAGGGATCAATACTCGCTCTGCCACAGCCTTGTTTCAGGCAGTTGTAGACAGTGATGAGGTCTCCCCTCAGCCTCCTCTTCTCCAAGCTAAACAACCCCAGATCCCTCAGCTGCTCCTTGCAGGACTTGCTCTTCAGCCCCTTCACCAGCCTCGTCACCCTTCTCACAATGTGCTCCAACACCTCAATGTCCTTCTTATGCTGAGGGGCCCAGAACTGAACACAGTACTCGAGGTGTGGCCTCACCAGTGCCGAGTACAGGGGGACAATCACTTCTCTGGTCCTGCTGGTCACACTGTCGCTGATACAGGCCAAGATGTCGTTGGCCCTCTTGGCCACCTGAGCACACTGTTGGTTCGTTTTCAGCTGGTTGTCAACAAACACGCCTAGGTCCTTCAGTGCCAGGCAGCTCTCCAGTCAGTCTTCTCCAAGTCTGTAACACTGCATGGGGTTGTGTCCCAAGAGCAAGACTCGGCATTTGGTCTTGTTAAACCTCATCCTGTTGATCTCAGCCCATCGATCCCTCTGCAGAGCCTCTCTTCCTTCAAGCAGATCAAAACTTCCACCCAACCTAGTGTCAACTGCAAACTTGCTAAGGGTACACTCGATCCCTTCATCCAGATCATTAATAAAGATATTGAACAGAACTGGACCCAGCACTGAGCCCCGGGGAACACCACTCATGACTGGTTTCCAACTGGATTTAACTCCATTTACCACCACCCTCTGGGCCCGGCCATCTAGTCAGTTTTTCACCCAGCAGAGGGTGTGCCTGTCCAGGCCAATGGCAGCCATTTTCTCTAGTGTTAAAGGCTTTACAAAAGTGCAGGTACACCACATCCACACTCCTCCCCTCGTCTATTAACCAAGTAACCTTGTCATAGAAGGAGATCAGGTTGGTCTGGCAGGACCTGCCTTTCATAAACCCATGTTGACTGGGTCTGATCATCTGGCTGTCCTGTATGTGCTGTGTGATAGTGCTCAAGATGATCTGCTCCATGACCTTCCCTGGTACTGAGGTCAAGCTGACAGGCTTGTTGACTATCTTGTGGCACACTTCCCCCCTTCACCTCCAACCAACCTTCCCAATTTCAATCTTTATGTAAAAAGGTGGGCTTCAGAAGAAGTATAATGAAAATATTTAATGCATAGGAAAGAGCCCTCCTGTGGTGAAACACCAAAAGAGTTAGTCATTTCTTACAGGAAGCTGAAACAGAAGGCAAATAAAAAATAACAAAACTGTATCAAGGATACCAGGAGCCTGGATTATCCTAACACAGACCCACAAAACCATCTGATAGAGGCAAAGATATGGCTAATGTTGAAAACTGATTTAAAAGAAACAGATTTTGTCTACAAAAAAAATTTATATGCATCCTAAGAAGGACAGGATATATTTACAGAAATATAAAACTAGTTATTTAAAAAAACAATGGTAGTTGATTAACATCTCCCTGAAGACATAGGGCAGAACAGTAGCAAGAATGTAGTGGCACCATCGCAGGCAGCCTGCTGTTATCGCAAGTGATTGCTGATTGAACTACATCTCTTTCATGACATTAACAAGTTAATATTTCTTCTACTACAGCCATTTCTGAGGTAAGAACTCAGACCACAACTTGTATGAATGATATATGTATCTAGTTCTAGAATGATTATTGCTAACAAAGCTCTGAAAAAATTAAACTCAAGACTTTGAGTGCACAGCACTGTCTAAAGGAATTATTATGCATTTCTCTATTGTAGGATTTTGCAAATTCTTAAGCTTCTCACGCTAGCCTTTCTTGCAAGCTGCATACCAGACTAGAGCCATGACACAATCCATTATTGTAATCCTTGTGTTCCTGGTACTTCTAAGAGGAGATCCTTCTTATAGGAAAAGAATATACTTCAGAATCAGTCTTAACACTTGCTATAGTGTAACTAGAAACAGTTAAAATGGAAAAAACAACCTAAATGACAAGAAAGTTTTCCCTTGTAAAGACAACAACTCAGAAACTAAAATAACATTTAAGGTGTTCATCTATACTGAAAACTTCTCTAGTTGAATATTGAGGCAGTTCATATTTACTATTTCTCAAGGAATTCTGTAAGATTGCTCAATCTGAAATTAAATGTATTTATCACTTGGTTTGACAGGTCGACCTTGACAGGTCGACACCTCGACCTTGACTTTTGTCAAAAGCTATTATTTCTGCTCTACGCATCACCACTCTAAAGGAGTTCTCAAAGTGGGTCTCAGTCAAAAGTTCTGTTGAAGACATTAGACAGAACAAGATGATTTACTCTTCACTTCCTAAATAGCTTCTGTGGAACTCTGAGTAGTGGGAAACAATAAGAACACATCACTGGTAATAACTACTATTAAGAGAACACACAGAACATGTCAAACAAAACCTTAGCAAGTAAAACGTCTACAATTATACCATAATTCCATATGCATAATAAGTAATAACAGGTTTTGCATCAAATATTTTTATAAGTACCTTTCTCCTCTCTGGCTACATGCTTTTGTCATCAACTTCTCTTAATCACCCTTGACATTTTCTTCAAATTATTGTCTATGTGGGGCAGGGGACACAATCCTCTTCCCTCAAGTCCTACTCAACTCAGCCGTATTTCCACTCACCTTCTGCCCCATCCAACTGCTGCTACCTTCAAAGCTCATAACCGGCTGTCAATTTTCCCTTGCATTAACACTGTCCTGAATCATAACAAATTTCATGCTACCAAAGAAGTATTTCCTCCCCACTAGTTTCATTTTTAAAAGTCTGTGTCATTTTTACCAGTTTATTATCATATGTAGGCTCTTCACATTTAGGAGAGCAGTTGCTTGTACATTTTTACCCTCTGAAATCCTCATGAGAAAAGAACAGGTGATTTAGCTTTTTTCCTCATCAGTGATATGTAGGAACAGATGATCTCTCTCCTCTTCAGCTTCTCTCTGATATGATAGCTCCCCTCTTCCTCCTCTTACCCTTCCTGCTCAAAATATTATTTCCTGAAGCAGGTTATAAACACTCCCTGTCCTGACATCTTTCATGACTCCTGCTTTCAATTCCCTCTTCTCTGACTTTATGACCTCCCTTTAGGGGACAACACCTATTTCTAGTGTTTTCAGACAACTGCTTTACATCAACAGCCTGCCGCTTTCTCTTGCCTGCCATTTTTCATTGGCACTGCATCTTCAAGTATCTTTTGAGCCTGCAAATGTATCCATCTAAGACTTAATCGACTCCAAAAATGGAGTTTCCCCAGGCACTCAGATCTGACTTATCTTGCATGCATACCCCAAAAAGCCACACAGAAGCCTCTGGCGACCTCAGTTACCTGGTTCAGTGGAGTCATCTGAAGATGTACTATGTATACTAGGAAATAAGCATGCATGAGGACTTAATATGTCTTGCATCCAGTAGGAAGAAAGCTATCCATAAATTACCAGGGAATTTTGTTTTCCCTGAAACAACTATAATATGCTTGTGTGCATTTTTATGATGGGGAAATGCGCTATATGTAAACATGAATCATAAAAACAGATGAGCCACAGGAAAAAGCATCAGGTTTTGTACTATAGTTTCTATTCAAGGATACTTTGGTTTTGTAGGTTTAGAGAGACCCACACTATTACTGTAAAACCATTCTTGTATTTATGCTTTCTATAATGTTCAGCAGCTATGAATTTGGATCTGTAAGTTTTCTGAAAGCTGTAACCAATTACAGCACTGAGTGATTTGAATAATAGACTGCCTGACATATTCCAAGATAAGTGGCTGCTACATTTCTTTGATATTAGGGTCATATACTGTACTTATCTATTTTTACTCCATGCTCTCCATTGCCTAGTAATAAATTAATTTCTCATAGTTAGTTTGGCATGTACCCTGAAGTTAAATTCATTTTCTCTCCCATTGAAGGAAGATAAAGTTTTCTGAAGTATGACAACTATCCTCCTTATTTTTAGAATTAGTCATCAGATTAAATTAAAAACACTATTTTAAGAGGGACATTCCCACATAAAGTCTTACAGCTGTTTTAATATTTTCATTTTTTAAAATTACCTGATGGTGCTGAACAACATGTGACAATAGTTCTTTAACTATTTGCACACAAGACTTTTTACAACATGCGGATATAATTTGAAAGAACAATTTTAAATTTAGCATTTAACTTTTATTGCTTGCTGGTGCAAAAAACTCAGCAAAAGACCTGGTGTACATCTGCAGTTAATACAAACAGCAATGCAAGTTGAACCTAGATCTGAAAAGAATAGAGCCCAAACTTGTAATCACTATCCAGGTAGCAATAATTAGTTCTTACGTGATTTGGGTTGCTTCTAGATGAGGGAGTATGAGGAAATTTCCACCTTCTTTTCTGGTTACATGTTTTATCCAGAACTCGGCAGCACCAAGAAACAGATATTTGCAGAATCAACTTTTCATGTAGAACTTTTCTGTTCAGCCTACACCTTCTAGCTCTTTCTATCCAACACCTCTGCTTCATTGCGGCTACTTTCTGAAGAATCGGGAGTAGCAATTCAGCAAATGAATAGTGGCGATCACGAGGAAAGCAAGCATGAATGTGGGAGTGGAATATGTGTTCATATATTGTAGATAATGAAAGGACTAAACACATCGGCAAACAGTAGGTGTTCTCAAGCATCTGACATTACTGTTTGCTATCTTCAACTTACTCTTAAAGATGATAATTCTTAAGCAAAGCAAAGACACTGCTGCCATTCTGAAGCTAACCCAGAGACAGAAAAACAGATGATTGCCTGTGTTTTGAGCTGTCAAAGCCATACAGGACAGCAAAGAAGCAACTGCAGGATTGCAATTAGAGGAATAACAACACGGTTAAACTACAACTGTGTAGTTGCCACCTAGCACTGCACACTGCACTGCAAAGTAATATGGAAAAGAATTTTTGGCAGTTTGACTGTGTGACATGCGAACGACTATGCATCAGGTAAAGCTACGACATGTGCACAGATTGTTACTGCTCTGTTTGAAATGTAAATTGAATCACAATTTTCTTAAATAAGGTTAATATCCAACACATTACCTGAAACTCTACCTTTCCAACACCAAACTGTAAAGCCTACATAAAACTGAAGCATCAGCTAAGACCTGCTACTTTTTCGAGTCAAGTAATTCATGCAGCTTCATTGTGCAGGCAGTTTGATTTTGCAAACTTATTGCTCCCAAAGCCAACACAAAGTTCTTTACCAGCAATTATTAAAGTGGCAATGTAGGTTCTATATACCAGCCATATTAGAAGCAAGGGTAAAAAAAGCCTGTGCCTCTGGTATTTTTTCTCATCACTCCCACCCACCTTCACAAAAATAAATACCTTATATTGTACTGCAGCATTTCCTTATTAAATTGCAAATTTAAATTGGACACACAAAATTACATTAAAAAAATCCCAAAGAACAAGACCAACTACTATCCTTTCCCCCAACACTCCTATGCCCTCTACTTCCATGACTTTGCTAACCTTAATTATACCTATAGTTTTGAGATTCCCTAATGGAAAGTGCTGCAAAGCAGAAAGCACTAACAAAATGAATCATGAGACATACTGATACATCACTGATTGTAAATCTATACCCTTTCTATTTTCAGCCAGGGGCAATGCTTCTTATACTCATGAAAAATTACTTCCAGGTAGCAAAATGTCATAATTGGAGGCACGTATGGCAAACAAACAGGCTTAACAGGCATGTAATTTTCTTGTACTTTGCTTTTAATAGCGTATCAACTAGATGATTTGAAAGGCTTGTATAGTTTGGATACTTAATTTGTGAATTAAAGTCTCCCCAAGGCAGAAAAAATAGAATTGAAAGAGATGGCATTCTTGAAGGCATCCTTCTCAGACACGCAATATTCATACTTTTCTCTGCATTCAGAACGCAATTAGAGACCAGAAAAAAGATGCCAGACTTACATGTAAGCTAGAATTTCATACATGGCAATTACAAATGAAAGTACTTTTTAAAAAAATCATTTAAATGACTGCCTCAAAGACACATGAAATGCTTAAGTTAAGATGCACATCCACATCCACTCACCCCAAGTTTTAAAGGCTACTTACATCAATGACCGATGAATTTGACAGACTTAATCCCTCCAGGTCTGCTGTTAAACTTGGGGATAAAACAGCTGCTGTAGGAACTGCCATAGGTGTTGTCAAGGGACAGACTAGAATTAAAAAAGCAAATGATACCTAATGTCAAAAAAATGAAAATATAGAGAAAGAGAGCTATTTTCATTAAGTGTAATAAGTTTTACTTCATCTACTTTTTATTTTGTTTCTTATAGGCTCAATACTCAAAATAAACAATGAAAATATAAATAAAACTCATATATGGATAGACCATATTATGTACTGTAAAAATATTTTGTCCGCCTTTCCCATTTCTCCTGTTTTATACTTCAGTCTAATCCATACTGTGCAGCACTTATGTGCAAAATACAGGTGTTGCACCTATAAAAGTAAACTTGAAGAACAGCACTACAAAGCACAGCCAAAAACCAGCACCAGATCTACTCTACACTCCAAGATTGCATTTTGATGTCTTCTTGAAACTGTGATTATTTAGTATCTTATTACAGCACCACATTGGTTCTTAGGTTACATAGATGTTGTACAAATAACATCCATTAGCAATGGAGAAAATAAAACTACTTTAAGGGAAAACAAGTCCAAACATATACAAATTCTCCAAATAAATGCTTTGCATACCAATACATTCTAATTTTTGAAACTACTTCTCAATTAAAACAAATAAAATTGCATATTGTTAACAATTATGCCTGAAAATAAGTTGATAGTCTAAACAGGTTTTTTTTCAGGAAGTTGGTAAAATAAATGAACAGAATCAATGTTCCAGACATTTAAAATTCATTGAATAAAATGAATTGAATTTATGTCATGGGAAAAATGAAGCTTTAGTCAAGATACTTACAATCATCTAAATCTAAGAGACACACATCCTGTTTATTTGGAGCTTTTCTATCTTGCACTGTTTTTTCTTCTTTCTGTCGAAACACAAATATTTCATCTATTAACATATCAGCAAAAGTATATTTTCTCTGTCGTAGAAGGAAAATGTATTCATTTTCATGGCTTAGCATGCAGAGAATTCACCTAGTGAGAAAGATTTCTTTGTACCGGTAAGCCGACACTAAACTCCTCTGAAACCCTCGTTTTTGTTTAATATTAACTATAGTTGCTACTCAAAGAACACTTCTGATGACAGATTACACACTTCTGTTGAGACCATCAAAACAGAGATGGAAGCACTTTTTTTGAAGACAAAAGAATTGGGTACTAATATTTCTGTTTCCATATGAAAAGCAAAATTTATTCAATAAGAAAATGGTGTTACTTGCATTTATCTAGGAGTATGGAATCTTGTCCCATCATCTACTGGGATTTCACTTAATATCTAGACAAATAACAGAAAGCTAATTTTTGTCACAAATTTTAAACTTTGAGTTCTAATAATAAGGATTGGTAGATTTTAAGTAAACAGTACAGAAGTAATAAAGTAATCTCAGTTACTTGGTAAAGAGAATATGTCAACAAAACTTCTTTCAATACAGTGAAATAAAAGGTTGTAATACGTACAGAACACAACTACATGGTGGTCAGCCAGGACAGGATTTAGTGTGTCACAGTTCAATACGGAGTTTAGTAAATAGGAGTTGTAGAGTATTTTAGTAAAGAAGGATTGATCTCTGGATGTAGACAGAATCTGGGTGTGCTATCCACTGGATGGTCATCATGCTATTCCTAATCACTCTTAAGCGTTCTTTGTCTGGATCAGATGAGGAACTCCCTCTGCCTCTGGCCTCTCTGGCTCAGCCAGTCGACAGAAGGGTTTGTCATTCTTTCAGAGAATAATTAGTTTACTACCTTTAGACCCTAAGGTGTTGCTCACTACCCAAGATATTGCAAGCTATTTAAATGTAGTCTTTCCAGGAGCTGCATGCCTGTGAACCTTCTAGTTTATCAATTCCTTCTTCAACCGCCAAATGCATACACATATATTATACTTCTACCTGGAACAAGTCGAAACAAATCAGTAAAACTGTATCCCCATCTGGTCTCCATTTCTTGAGCATTTCTTGCAAGCTACACACTCCCTTCAGGCACTCAGAATACAAATTCCTACAGAAAGTTGGAGCTCAAAACTCAATAGCTAGGATCACTTTCTTTGATTGTCACCATAGAATAAAAACTCTTTTCTAAAGGTGCATTCCCTTTCTTCTAGTCTCTCAGCCTCATCGCCAGTTGGAAACTCCAGTTTTGTGAGAAACTCCACAGTTCTTTCAAAAGAACATGGAAGAATGTACTTTCTATTTGAAGCTGTTGATGTTAATGACTATCAGGCTTGATCTGAGCCAAAATAAAACTGTTCATAATTTTCTTCCAATAAACCCATGGCTCAAATAGACAGTAGTCTCTTATGTGACCATTACAGGAGTACTTTAGATATTCTGGGAGAAAAAGAATCTTGTGGACAGAGAAGAACAGAAGCCACTATTTTTAAAACTATTTTAAACAAACATACTTCCATGGTCCTTATCACCAGGATTTATCTGGAACACATACCTCCTCTACAAACTATCTTTAAAACGGTGCTAATGTTATTCCATTCCTTATATGTCTTGTCCAGAACTAGTGACAGACCCTACTGCAGAACTCACTCTCTTTGAGTTCCATTCTGGTCACAACTACCAGTGTTCATTTTTCTCTTCCAGTACATCTGGCAAGTCCTTAAACTTGTTTTGTCTATTTTTAAAAAATATCCATAAAATAAGGATAATAATATAGTTCATAAGCTACAGGTTCTACTTGAATTACTCATGTCTATGAAGTGACAACGAAACAATGTCACGACAATTCTTTTAATGAATTTCAAGTATTTTTATAGTACCTTTTGGTGAATATTTAGTCCAGAATCAGGTGTTCAGCTGTTAGCTGCAGTAGTTTTACTACAAACTACGTATCACAACTTTTTTGCTAAACTACAAACTCTTCAGACACCTCAACATATGAAAAGAGAATACAGTTAAACAAAAGGCAAATGTATTTTTTAAAAAAATTCTCAATTTTTGAACTTTTTCACTCCCTCCTCCCACTTATCCTCCCACTTAAGCTCCATCTTAAACTTTGATTAAGGTTCAAAGGTTATTTTTAGCTAGAGTTCTATCTTTGCTAATTATTCCAGTAGAGATGGGATTCCTCCATTCTCTTTTATTATGTAGCCAATTAAATTCTACAAAAAGTGGTTCACCCACATGAGAAGTTATAGCACAAGAATGAGTATATGACTTTTGAATATGCTTCATCTTCTAATGGCAGCATCACTAGGTCAGGAAGTTTAAAAAAACAGGAGTCAGAGCAAAGAAATCCTCTTACCGCTAATCTGTTTACTGAAGACAATTAAGACAGGACATTGTATGTCACACTAACACCAACAGTATACCTCAGTTGGTTTTTTCTGTTATTTATTTTGCCATCCTGAAGTAGTTCATAAGTACATATCACAAAGCTTCATATTGAATTTTATAAGATAAAATGCATTTCTGCACCAATATTACTTCGAATCTTCAATGTAATTAATCTTTAAAAATGGGGGAAAAAATCCTTGAAGATACTTTAGTTGTTACACTTCAAAATAAAAATTAAATGATCTTAACTTAAGGCACAAGTACAGAATCATTATATCAAGGTAACGCACAGTAAGAGAAACATTCACTGCACACAGAATACTGTACTTTAATATATCAGTTTACTGTAGACAAACAAAAAACCAAAACCACAAACAAACAAAAACCACCAAACCAACCTGTCATCTGGGAAATGTAAAATCAGAAGCTAACTAAATCAAGATAAAGCTAATGTTACAGTATGATCATGTGTGTGCGTGCTATATTAAAACATAAAACCACTAGTACTTTCACATTTACATGTATATTTCTATATATGGATATATATCAATTATGTGCAGTTCTGTACAAAACACCTAATAAAACTATTTACATTGGTCTTGCCTATTACAAACGATTTTTTTTTCAAGAACATAAAATTGATTGGCTTTCTAAGAATAATAAATACCCAATGGCTGTAACAAACACTACCAACAGAATTTCTATTGAATGAAAAAGCTTTGTATTCCAAATCAAGATACTAAAAAGGCTCTGACGTACCTGGCATTTATCTGTAACATAATTTTTCATCTTTTCTCTTAAAATTAAGTCTACAATATAATCCAAACAGCTTCCTACCAAAGAGAGCCCACCCAGGGAAATGCAGAATACTAAACAAAGAAGTTAAGCTATATTCCATCAAACATTTCTCCATTTGCAATTCATCTTGGTAATAGAGATAGAACTTGGTAAATGCATATAGGACTTGAAGCAGGAGATTTCTCTTGCTCAATGCATAATTCATGTGCTCCGCCTGCAAAGTGTGTAAAATGAGAATTTCACACCGCAGCATGAGCCATGGAGCTGCAGAGAAAAGGCAGATGAAATCATATTTTACTGTGCAAATTTTATTTCTTATCCTCCCAATATTTATACAAAACCATCATTGACAATCCAAATGCATTGACAGATCACCCACTGTTTCCATTGTGTTAGCACTTGAAAAGAGATCAGGCAGAAAGATAGACAATTTTTTTTGTATATTTTTTAAATAGTGGATCAGATTTTTAACAACTGAGCGGCTGTGTTATATTTGTATAAAGAAGTCAATAGCTGATTTTAAAATCACACTGTAAGGACACCTACTTATACATGCATCATCCTCAAATCTGCATTTTAGCTCTACAGTACTTATGCTTACAGTATAATATGTATCTGAACACTTCAACTATCCATATTTCAAAATGATATAAAACATTGCAGTAAAAGAAAGTGATTCTTCACTGCAGCTCAATCACAGCAAACACAACAGCTTTTTCAGAATGATTCTTAGAGAAAAAATACAAAAGCATTAATAATATATTCAGGAAAAATAATCTGAAGGTTTTGCAACATATTTTAATGCTAGTAAATGCACGGATGTTTGCAGAAATTATGCTCCCATGTGAATGTTAATCAAACATTTTTTATTATGAAAGGTCTGCTGAACATGGCAATGGTACCAAAACATACACAATAGCAAACAGTACCTAAACTTCAGCTACATAACATAGTTGACGAAGTGTGGCGAACTGAGAAACAATAAAATTGGAGCCTACCAACTATTCCCCCCAACAGTATGTATTACATAAAATATTTTGTTTTATTTAAAAGGAAAAGAAATTCTAATGAATCATCTCTCCTTACACCCTGTAGCAGAATAACATATGCAATGTTTTTTCCAATAAAAATATATCAGAATAAAAACACGCATTTCTGAGACTCTGGCTGAAACTGTTTGATTCCTGGGTGGCTTGAAAAGAAGTCAGGCAGGAAGCAGAAAAAAACCAAGATTTTCTGGAATTAAAATAAACATGGGTGGTTCTTGCAAAATGTACCTCGACACAATGTCTCTATACAAGACTTTATCTGTAATGTTCTTTAAAGTTGGTTAACAATTGCTTTTCTTTCCAACTTGGAATGGTTTATCCAGGTTATCAGTAGTCAGCTCCACCTATCATCACAGGTCTCAAAACAGGTGTCTAAAAAAAACCAATTTCGCCAGTTAGCATAACAATCACCTTTGCTACAAATAGCTGTGATTCTCCCTTCCATCTGGCTCATCCAATTAGGCTGCGTAATATGACATCAGAAATGCCTAAATGCAGGCATCCAACATGGCTTAAATTGAAAACTAACTTCATGGTCCTACAGCTTAATCTAGTATCCTGAAACAGTCCTCTGTGTTAAAGAGCATTAAATTAATTTCCCTCCTTCTCTCTGCACATATGGACATTGCTGTTTACAGTCCATCAGCCTTAACTTGTTCCTCTTACATTAAACCTACCAATTTCTCAGTGAAAAAGAGTTCAAGGAACACACTTAGCTTTTCATAGTGAGCTCTATGCTATCTTTCCTTTACAACAACTTCCTTGTTATTTCTCCTGATGCCATACACAAAGCCACTGCTACTTGTTTTAATATTTTTTGTGATGTTTAAAAAATCTGCAGTTTTTCAGTTCTACCCTTTGACTCTGATTAAGTCTTCTGTCAATTGCTTATAAATACCTTTTGTTCCTAACACATTTCTTCCTAGTTGCTACTTAATCAAGTAAGATTTTAAGACTACTGCAACATTCTTTCTCTTCTCTTAAAATCCAAGTGCTTGACAGCTGACTTCAACAAAATCCCAAGCTTCTCAGACATGCTGGTTCTCCTATTATTCAGTATATTTGACTTCACACACGCTCAACTGCTCTTTTAAAATACAAAAAGCTCCTTTATGCTAGTAGTCCTCACATATCCTGTGAAAGAACCAGAACATTCTATGTAACTACAGTGAAAGAAATCATTAACAATTGTGCTTATATTCTGAGAAAAACGGAGAAATGCAGCAGAGAGGACACTACTGTTTGAGTATAGTTTTGCAGTGGTTGCTCAGAACTAAGCAGGTAAGTGTACCTATTACCTTCTGGTACTATGCTAATATGAGAAGCTGCAAACTGTTAGAATTAATTCATGTCCCATCTACTGTCAATGGAATTTATTCTGACAGGATTTAGGTTACAGCAAAAGTGGTAGCACAACAGATAAGATCCAGTTAGGCTTCTCTACTAGAAAAAACTTTGACATAGCTACACTACCCAGTGTGGTATTTAGGCAGGAAACACACCTCTATTTTTCCAACACTATAGACTCAATCTTTCATTCTACTTGGTAGAAGAAGGTCATAGATTAAAAGTTGAGGTTTACAGGCTGACTTATAAAGTTTTGAAACAAAGAAACATGTACAACCCAAGTTCAAGATTTAGAGAAATACAGAGCTTTACTGCTTCTAAACTAAACAGCAAATGCATACCAATGCAGCTTAATAAAGTTACAGCCTTCCCTCTTAACTGTTCAAAACACACCTGTCCACCAGCTCCTACAATTCCATCCAACGCAACAAACTATGTGTTTTGACTATTCAGCAATCTATACAGGAATCCTGCCTGAAATCTCTTGATGTATTTTAAAATGCATCAGAGTATCACTTAATTTTCAAATTCATATAGCAGTATTAAAATGGAAAGCTCTGAGCTACAATTCTACCATTCAAATTTGTAATAAAATACATTTAGAAAGAAATACACAAGAAATAATTTGAGAACAGAAAAACAAGTTTCAGAAATTCTCTTATTTTTTTACCTTAAAGAATTTATCATAAAGCTCCACATTTATTTATTTTTTAAATGAAAGCTAGGTAGAGAACCAGAAACCAATTAATTTTATTAGCTTTAGCTCTATAAAGCCAGCTTGAGTATAACGACCTTTTATGTCTTTTTCTTCATTAAGGCAAGTAATTAAAACTTAACTGACACATAAATGGCTCTGCTCAACACTTTTGCATATTCAAACATTTCTGAATCCAATCTAAAAAATATGTATTTGAAAGTTTGTTATTTCATAAATGTTGTAAGAAAGCTAACACAATTTGAAGCAATGGAGCTCTTTGTAAGCTTTATTCCTTTCAAACACAGAGAGCAATAAAAAGTTGATTACTCATTATGAACAGTAACTCTTCTAATCTATGTATACACTTCAGGTATAGATGCATGAACTGCACTATTCACAATTTTAAAAGGAAATTTTAAAATAAAGCTGATGGTTCTACTAGAATGTCTTCAAACTCTTAAGAAACAATGTACTAACATTTGCTTCATGGTTCCGCTTCCTGTCAGACCCAGCTCCTGTAGTACTTACAGCTGATGATCCCATTTTAATATAATATCCTGGACTGGGATAATTATTATTTTTGCTAACTACCCATGTACCAGTTCAGCTTTCACCAGTTCAACAGTAAACCAAGAAAACAGTTACATTCTATTATTCTTCATCTATCTGGAGTAAAAAAAATAACAGAATTAAAAGAAAAATATGCTTTTCATTATAAAATTTTCTTACTTGCTTCAACTATCAAACTACTTTCGCATCAGTCTTTTTATGAATGGGCAAAAATTTTTTCAGAAATTCTGTTTTTTAAGTACCCATAAAACCATTACCCATCTTCATTCCCACAGAAAGAAATAAGTATAGATGGTTAGATGCATCTTTTCATATTTTAGAGGTGTTTAAAAAAACATATTTTACCTTATCAGAGGTAGCACTTCTAGATTTTCCAGATTCAGAGTCACTTTTACAGTCTGATTCTGACTTTGAGTCAGAAGAACTTTCTTCTGACGAAGTGGACTCTGTACCAGAGGAACCGGATGTGCTTCTCCCTTTGGAGATCCCCTTTGCATTCTTTTTAACGTATTCTGAATCACTACATATTGAAAAGAAAAATTAAGAGACATGTAAAAACCACCAAAGGAATCTGCTTAGGCAGATTGCTTAGGTAATATCCTATGTTAACATTTCAAAGGTTTTTTGCATGAGTTTTAAGTCAGTATTTCTTTATGATAAAAGAAATGCAGCTAAGATGACAGAAATGGTAGCTTATTAAAGGGTACACAAAATTGTTCTGTCATGTTTCACAATAAATCATCACATATCTAAATCAGTGAAAGAGCCAATCATAATAGTAACATGTTGAATATTAAAAGTATTATTTGCACGCATCAATCTTGTGACATTTGAGAAAGAACTGTAGACAATTTTTTATATAAAGAAATTTTCAGACTATTCCACCTATTATGAACAAACTTGATGGGTTATGAGACGCTTTTGCACAGTAATATTGCTTTAAAAAAATCAATACATTGAATTTATTCCTTCATTAATTCTTCTAAATCAAGCCTCCCTGAAATAAGACCTATAAGATAAACAAATTTTTCAACTCATTAAAGAGTTTATGCAGAAGAGCCCTTACATTCTGACGCCTTTGGTCATACTGAGTACTTTACAGCTAGTGGACTTCGAGGACACTATTCTTCACACAGTAAAGTTCTCTTCATCCTGGCAATGCTGGATTATGTTTCTCAATGCTAACAGCAACTGAATATTATTAAAATCTGCCTCATTCACCTCTAATAACACTATAACTATGAATTAGTACAATATCCTTCTGTCTCAGAGGGAGTTATGACCAAGAAATACTGCAGGAAATGAAAATTGTTTTCTAATTGTTACCATGGAGAAAAAAAATTAGTATTGCATCTAGGAAAAAAAACTCTGTTCTTGGACCTGCAGACAACCATTTTAAACGTCCAAATCAAGTGTTTCATACACTACCTGATTCAGCTTCCTCCCCAGGACAATAAATTGGTTACTAAAGTGCTTGAAGGGTAACAAGGTCAACAATAATTAAAAAAATCCAGACCGCTCACCTCTTAAGAGTCCCTCTGGACTTAAATTCAGTTGTTATACATTTTTGTTTAGCTTTAGGAGCAGTACAAAAGTAACTGTTTGAAACAGCAATGTTTTCAGAAGGGAAAAATACAGAGAAGGGGAATTGAAAAAATCTAATTTGACAGAAAGGAAAACAGCTAGGGCAATGTCTTCCTCCTTCCAAGAGCTTCCCAGGACTGAATTGCCAAAATCAAATTTAATCAAAATTATTAAAAATCAATATTAACATTTAGGCCATACTTATAATGCTCACCCATGTAACTAAAGTTGAAATCAATCTCCCAAATTTTAGTCAAAAGCATTTTTTTCTGAAAGTAGCAAGCTTGAAGCTTGCAAAGAATACACTTCACAAAACAGCCTAATGTAGCACAGCTGATTATTAAAATCATGGTGAAAAAATAGGTACTATCAAAATTACATTTTAATAAGACAACAAGCATTGGTTATGCATTGGAACAGGTTATCCAGGGAAATCCAGGAGTCACCAATTCTGGAGGTGTTCACAAAACATGCAGTCATGGCACTTTGTGACATGGTTTTGTAGGCTGGTGGTGTTGGGCTGACAGTTAGACTTGATGATCTTATAGATCTTTCCAAACCTTAGTGATTCTATGATAACATTTAAAAATTCGTTCAAGGTCAATGAGCTAAACACAAAAATTCACTAGCATATTATACTTAAAGTTTCTCCCTCATAATGTATAATACAGGTAGTGAGGAAGTTACTACACTGCCTTCACTGCCGTTCAAAAGAAGCTGTAGCTGCACTAACAAATATGTTATTGTGAACCCATTACATAGATGAAGTTGTTTTTCAAAAACTTACATTTAGCTTATTTTTAAAACTAGATTTGAAGATTAAAAATGTTACTTTATTGTACATCAGCCAGTTTTGATGGGTAATCATTGTTTACCTTACTGCTTAAAATTTCAGATGTTATTCTAATGAAAAGAATTTACTGGTAACTAGCTTTTTAACTTTGTGATGATGAAAAGACTGTATTAATTTAACCTACAGATTTCATTTGTTCTGAACAGGAAAAACAATATAAATCACTTTTAAAATCATTAAATCCTGACTTAAATTAATAAAGTCATAATTAGGGCATTATGCTGTGTTTGTTATGGAAGTGGCAAGGCGAGCTGCTTTAATTACTGTCTATAATAAAAGGAGCAGAGTGCGTACTGCACCCCAATCAGCGCTGTCAGCCACGACTGAGCTGAGCTGCAAACTCATCAAGTGAGCTGGCAGCAGACTACAGGGTGATCATGTCTGCAGAGGCCACTTGCTGACAGCAGTGGAAGAAACAGATTCATACAATCCAAGGTATTAGCCCCAATTATTCAAAATTTTAATGATACTTTAATACATGATAATGCTGCTGATAATGGGCAATCTTAAAAAGCGCTAACAATTAAATATCTTATGACCGTTTCCCTTCACAGCCCTTGCCTCTAATATTTGGATCATAATCTTTTTAATATAACATTATTTAGAAAAATCAATTGTCTTAGTTACATAATGGCAAAGTGTTGAAGGACTTAATTTTATCTCTCAGCAAAATTGCTGCAAAAGGCAATTAAGTGTTTCATACAACTGTTTGATCACTTATTCAGACTCCCAAGGTTACAACAATTTTCAAAAACCCTCCCAAGATTTTGCTGAAGTTAGAAATTTATTCCAAACATAAGAGTAGTCTGATTAATGAAAATACAAACTCAGTTAGTACACTGAATATTACTGGCATACACTGAAACAGGAGACATCACTCCTTGGCCAACACTCCCCCCAAAAAGCCTCATTAAAGGCTTAGCAAAGTGTTTACATGAAAAGTGCTTTAAACAGCTAGTATGACAAAATATTGAAACCATACAAATGTCTACCTACCTTTCAGCAGATGTTTTCTTCACAGTACTTTCTTTGGTATCTGATTCACTGTCACTTGATTCTTCACTGGAAGAGGAACTCCCACTACTCTCATCACTGCTGCTTTCCTCCTTATCTTCCTTCTCACTTTCACTGCCAGACTCGCTCCCTGAAATAAAACAACTCTTACAATTTTTTCTTCTAAATACCTTACATGATTAGGATTTTAGAAATTCAAGTTTGTTTTAAATAAAATACTGTTTCAGCATTTTAAGATCCAATCACAAGCTTCAGCGCTATTTACTCTGTGTCAAAAGCAGGCAAGAAAATCACTTTCCCTTAACATTTACAAAATGTTATTGGTTAAAGAGTTGTCTTCAGCCTACAGCATTACATTTTATCATCTTAGAAAGCTCAGTAACATATTAATTATATGTGGATTCTTCAATCCCACATAACCCTATCAGGAGTTGGAGATGACCTGAAATTCTCTAATCTATACATCACATAAATTCAAGACTATCTTTTCAACCAACTGCTTAATTAGAAAATCCGTTCTTGAATACTGATAGTGATGACTGGATCACTGACTTAAACAAATTATTCATCCTCTAACTAATCATATATTTACCAAATACTCAAATATCTGAACTGAATATATTCTTCTTTTGCTTCAGAAATCATTAATTTAATTGATACAATTCTTAAGCACTTTTTCTGCGTATTTTCTCAGTTTAGGAATGAGAGGGAAGAAACCATACACTTAGATTTTCAGGTGCCCCTCTTCCACTCAACCGGATGCCAACAATTCTTTTAAGTATCTAATGCTAAACATTTTCTGTGTTTAAAGCCTGGACCTGAGAGAATGATGTTCTTCACTATAACTACTGAAATGGCCGTCTTCGGGAACTGCTTATCTGGATTACGCAGGACATTGGTCAAAAGAAGCTTTGCTCACTGACCTTCACTGGCAGCTATCAGTTATCTTCTGCACCATCACCCCCATTATAATAAACATCGTGTAGAACTTGAGAGATATACTATAACAAAATTTACTGAAAGACTACACAGTTAAACAAGGTTTTTTATCAACATAGAAGCACATGCTATCAAAACAGTACTTCAATAACAATGAATTCCAAAAAACATTCCAGACATAGTTCCCAATAATCAAGCACACAGACACTCTTCCCGCAAAATTCAGATGCCTTTAAACTGTTTTTACAAACTCTTGTTACTCTTACTAGCCTCAAAGCATGACGAAAACACCATGCCAGCTTTTTAACTAGGAAACAAAGTAAAGTCTAACTCATTAAATAAACACATAAGCCATACCCGTAAAACTAGCAGTTACTGCACAGCTACAGCAAAAGTAAAGTTTCCCACTGGTTTTCTAATTTTATACATAGCTCTGGTTTTATTTTTTATTGTTTTCCAATTCTTAAGTATCAGCAAGTTCAGGAGATACAGTTCCCCAAGCAGTGGAGATGCAAGTTGCTTTCCAAACACCTACCTGATGCACTGGTATTGGCAGACTCATCCTCCTCCTCTTCTGATTCAGAGTAGAACTTTTCAGTAGGTTTCTCTTTCTGTGACTTACCTGGAATTCCTGTCCATTCCTTTGCCTGCAAATAGATTTCTACTTAAGCTTACTTTCAGGATGAGCAATACAAAAATATACACACAACACAGTGAAGAAAAACACTTACAGTGGTAGTATTGAACAGTTTCTAAATAAATCCTCTAAGTAAGTCAAGAGAAACTATTGAACTATTCTTACTTTACACAATTATAAGACCTAAAAGTTTTGTACATATCTATAAAAAGTGTGCTATGTCTATGAGGAAGTCTAGAAAAAGATTTACTAAGATTAAAAGTGTAGGTAAATATAAATAAATTTATAGGTGAAAAGAACCTAAGTCTAAGAGTTTCATCTCTAGATCCACTGAGTTCAGGCTATGACTAGAATGAAGGTTAAATGTAGCTAGCCACAACCTTTATTATCTCAAGTTTGAAGGGGAAAGGAGATGTGGACACGGTAGGCAGCAGAAGTTCCAGCAGCCACAGAGGAATTATATTACACTTCTTTTGCAATTTTCCAAATACAAGTAATTCATACCACTGTGAAGTGCAGCTCAAGAACTCCACTCACAAACATTGTGTAGGCACATGTAGTATAATAGGAAGCACAAAATTAATGACAATGAGACATTCTCCAAAGTAAACTCTTGCAAAAAATCATGGGGAAAGAATTTTCATGTTTGTTATGTTTGTTTTGAAGTTTAAATGGTTGGAGGGAAATGTTTTCTATTGCGTCATAGATGGATGTTACTCCATTTGATCAATTTTCTGCAATACTTCGTTTTTATGGACAAAGGCGCCTCCATACACTCTTCCACGCCAACCCTATCATTTATAATCCCTTGCTTGAGATGACTACCTTCAGAGTCTCCACATAAAAGCTTTCAGAAGTTTGTACACAAATACCTCTTTTCCTGAAATGTATATAAGGTGGACAAGTAATATTAAAGTACTAAGGAGAAATGCTTGTTCTACCATAATGTTGTTCACTGGTTTCTGCAAATCATTCCTACTTTTCAGCATTTTCTCTATGCATTCTGTGCCCAACATCTTATACACAAATTAATTCACATGCAATTTACTGTAGAAGCTGGCTCATGACAAGGACCATGTGTTTTTCTGGGTATACCTGTTACAACGAGATTCTTCTGGGATCACCATCAGCACACACTGTATTTCAATACAATTACATTTCTGTTACTATTCAACAGCTTTCACTGACATTTAGTAGGACTTTAGTACCAGAGCATGACTTGGTCTCAGGTTTTACAATACAGCAACAAAAAGCTGTTGGTAGTAATGTCAACAAAATGACTAGTGCACTAACAGATGACATTTTCCTATTATAAACTTCCCTAGTTCACTCTAGATAATCTGAAAAGTAAACCCTGGTCTCTAGCTAACTCTGCATTTTGAAACACAAATAATTTTTTCTCCTTGTTGCTGCCTCTTACTTTTATTAACAATTTTTTTCTGTCTAGACTTCGGTAGTCCAGCTACACTCAGTATTAACAGTAATTAACATATTACAGCACAGTGAATATAAGAAGTATGAAATCAAAAGTGAGATGGAGGGGAAAAAAAGCCCATTTAATCCATGAACAAAGCAGAAATGGCCTACAGTTGATCCATTTCTCTCACTGAAAATAAAAAAGTAAGCATTGTGCACATTTCCAAATGTTCCATTTCCAAGCTAAAATACGCAACACAACGTTAACACGAATCAACATTTTTCGATACAACAACAGATAGTATCTAAATACTTGTACTTCAGGCTACTGTTCTACATTGACAAGTGCCTTCAGAGAGGTTACTTTTTATGACGCTGACGTACCGACTCAGCCACATCAACGTTTCGGACGGAGGGGTCAGGTGCCACCTCTGGCCAGTCAGACAGCTCTAGGTAGCCGGTGGTTCGGCTGTTCAGTGTGTGAGACAAGGTGCCAAGCTGGAAATGGTCCCGATCTATTAAAAAAGCGGGGGAGGGGAGAAATACACAAACACCATAAGCTCTACCACAAAGAGCAATCTTAATCACGGCTAAAGGTAATTGCCTTTATATTACCTCAAATGTCATGGAATAAATATAAACTAGGAAGCTCTTCATAGGTCAAAAAACTGATTTCAGTCCATAGATTACAATAATCTCCCCCATAATGGTCAATAAAAAAGCTAATCAGTCAGTGTGTTTAGAGGTGTTGCTCTGAAATGTAGCTTCTCTAAAAATTACTTTACTGTGAATATTAAGAATGACAGCACAGTTAAACAATCCATATACATGTCTTGGCACAAACACATCCAGAATTCTAATAGTTTTTGTTCAAAATGGAGCTCCTTTTAGAGCTTCAAAACTGGGACTAAGTAAGTATGAAAACAAAACCTGCAAATCATCACAATAACAGCATTTTTAATTAAGATAACCTAATAACCTTAATTTGAGAAGGCAGACAATGGTTCTTACTTGAAAGAAGACAGTGAAAATACACACAGAAAACTGATTTTGGAGAAAAATAATAAAAACCTAATCTACTGAGATTCAGCTTATTTCAGATTCACAAAACATTTGCAATACTCACATTAATAATCTTTTATTAAAGTCCAGATAAAAGATCAGAACTGTTTTCCTGAAGTTATAAATAGCATTCCTCAGAAGACACACCTTCTGTCATTTAAATCAAATTTAAAATCCACACGAAAAGGATCAGTTTGTCAGGGTTTATCATCACAGAAATGCACTGTGTTTGCACCATACAAACCCTGCTTGATGAAAAGCAAGTAAGCAGAACGAGTATCCTTGCATATTAATCATTTGTATTTGCTAAGTGACACAATTTGTGAGCATATTTGAAATAGAATAGGCTGCTACATTCCTTTACACAATGAATATTTACGAAATGATTTGGGCAGTTATACCTTTAAAAGGAGACTCAAGCAATGGGGCAGGTTTCTGTGCCAGAAATATTTTTTTGGCATATTTGCTTAAAGCTCCACTCTTCTCATTCGGAACAATAAGCTGCCTAATAAATCTTGTACGGTCTCTGATGTCGTAGCTTTGATCATACTTGCCGAGATTTAATACGTACTGGGTAAGCAATTTTGTCTGTGGAAAAAAACAGGACAAGAACAGAATACAAGTTATTTATGATTATTGATAACTCTGGATAAACATATTTAAAGAGGTAATAAAAATGAATGGTTATGTCAAACAAATGTTGTTCCACAGGGAATATGAATTTCTAAAGCAGCAAATGGAATTCTGCAGCCAAAGCACATGTCCTCTTCTGTATTGGGGAGGTGAATGCTGAGTACTGAGAAGCAGCCATGTGCTAGATTATTAAACTGCTGAAGTGGAAAGAAAGGCATCATTAAAAAAATAATCATATATGGCAAACCCGCTGAAGGGTCTACGTGAGGATAATGAATGTGGAAATACGACTAAAAACATGGCACTCAAAACTTAATCGGAAAAATATGCAGGACATCAAAACATCAGAGGGTATTAGGGGGCTGGCAAACTGCTTCTGCTGAGGTGTGTTTTATGAAGAGATACTGTCCCTGGCATAAGCAGTGTCTGCACTCTGACTGCACTCAGTTACTTTATCCTGAATTATGACCCATTAAAGCAGACACATGAATCACTGAACTGGATTACTGCAAATTATTTGCAGTGCATTTAGCTGTTACTTTTTCATAAAAGCAAGCTGCTGATGCCCTCTAAAAACCAGGATAAAAGACTTACTCCATTTTTTTTCTTGAGGCTTAAAGCCTCCAGTAATGTTGGTCATTTATTTATTTATGTAAGAGAGCAACTTATATTATCACAGCTTTTTATAGCATAATAGGACTTCCTAATTTGATGTCTGAGAATATTAACATGTATTAAATAATTTTAATAACTCAGTTAAATTTTTAAAAATAGAGAAAGAATATAAGGAACCAGGGAGATTTTCCCAGTATCTTAGCAATAATGGAGTGTAACCAGAACAATAGTGCTCAACATACTTGTATCTATTAGATACATTTGAAAGAAGTATGCCACTTTCTTTATATACAAGCAAGCAGGACAGAGAGTAAAAGTAATACACCATCCTAAGGAAGTAAATTTTCAGTATTTCAACTCAGAACGGATCAATAACGTTAAAAATGTACTGTCAAAAAGGATCTCTTTTCTTTATACAAAGAAACAACCTTGCGTATTTATCTTGCTTATCATGATATTGTTATAACAATAACACAGTTTCAATTACATTAAAAAAATTAGTCAATTTAGTGATGTGCAATTTCCTAAAAAAAGTTGTTTAGTAATTTCTACCTCGAGGATGCAGGTTTAAGTTTTTTTTCTAGATATGTAAAAATACTTTTTCAGAACACTGATTAGCTCCTGTAAGTGAAACACACAGTAAACAAGAAATTATTTTAATTTTAACGACATACAACGGAATGTATGTAAGCATTTCACTTAACACTTTATGGTACCAACGACTTGAAGAAATCAGTTGAATTACACTAGAATAATGTACTAATTGCATTAGAAAAGTGTAGTTTAAAAAACCCTTCAGTGAAACAATTTTCATTTCTTTTTTCTTCGTGATACCCAAGAATGGTTCTGTGAAAAGGTATTTTTTTCCCTAAGGTATTGTCTTAACTCTGGGAAAGTAAAACTTTCCCATGTGTATTTTACAGCTTACCGGCAACTGTATAAAATCTTTAACTCTTGTATCATACAGAAACTATGCAACCTGCACTCATGCCGGACTTGTTCAACCAAAATGTAATTGGAAGGGAGGGTTCCCAGGTAGCATGAATAAACTAGATCAGGGATACCTCCTACAGTTTTTGCAATCACTTTACCTCTGTAAAACAAAACGAGACTCCTTGCTGTCATGGCAAAAAGCTCAGCAGAACAGCTCATAAAACACACTGGTCTTCACTTGCGAGTTGTTATAAGGATGGGAAAAGCTGAGGGCCTTTCTATCATGGTGGGCATTTATTCAGTGAATGCTGATGCAATCGGATAAAGAGCCAATCCTGAAAGACTGCGTTTTCATTAACGGGACCATTTTCTCCATGATTCTTCTGCTTTTCCTCCTCCCTTTCCTCTCCCCTAAAATATCTTTTCCATTTCATCCATTTGACCACTTGAGAAGACAACTTATTCTTCTACAACCTAAAACTAAAAGAGTAAAATACTCTTGGATGAAATTGTTTATTAAAAATCTCAGTAGTTTCTTTTGATAAAGGGTTATGCAACACATAATGACGGTTTAAAAAGTACTAAGAAATGAAATTGGAAAAAGAGCATCGCAGAACTCATCATCTTGTTGCAGGCAATGGATTTTTGGCAAAGTATGGTATGGAAAAATTAGTACAAAATTACAAAAATTATATGGAAAAATAGTAAACATTATTTAATGGATCAAAAAGAGATAGTTTAGATAATCAAACCAATCTTTCCTTAGCTCAGTCAGCATTTTCATTAAGATGAGCACTGACAGAAAGAAGTCATGTTTTGTAACTTCCCCGTTTTAGACTGTATAAGCAGAGAACAAGCATTAATTCTCATCTGAATGCATGGCAAGACAGATAATGTCTCATACGCCCTACAGAATAAAGTCTCAGACAGAGCAAGTTCTGCAGTTGGATGTAGCTATCAAGGAATGAGAAGACATCACAGTTACAGAGTTACGAGATTCTGTGCTGTCCTAGCTGTTGTAAAATAAAGAGGTCTATCAACCTAGGGAAGTGTATACAACTCAGACAAGGTATTTCTTCTACATCTTTGATTTTACCATCTTTTATAGTAATAACTGGAATCACAGTGATAAATCAGAGACAAGATGCTATATTCCGTAGCCAGAGAATGATGAAGTTCAAGTGCTGTCACTGAGAAGAACGAGGCAGCTGAAACCTCTCACAGCTACTGGTTTTAACTGTCCAGAGACCTAAGTTCACCTTTTTGTACCATCTGACATTTTTGATTATCTTTATTACCAGAAGTGATCAAAACCCACCTTCTCCACAAGGTGAAGTGCAACAGTAAGAAACACAGAAAAAAGGAAAGCTGTTACTAGGTTCAAGATGAGCACTGATAGAAAGACACAACAAGGCCTTTTTGCTAGCATCTCCTTTTAGATATCCTGAACAAAAAATACACAGTTTCTTGTTCAAATTGACAGTACTCCCGTGAAAAGCCTGGTCTTGGATCCAAAAAACAGCAAATTACATCTAGAAAATCTCCTATCGGATACTAGTAATACAGTTTACAAATCCTTCCTATTTATGTGAATTAGAAAACCCACAATTTCCTCAAGAAAGAAATAAGCAAAAAAGAGTGACCTCACCACTACATTCATATTTACAATCTAGTACACACTCAAAGACTGAAAGTTAGATTTAGCCTGTTAGATTTCTTAAAAACTCATGATAAGCTTTTCTTCCTAGAATAACATGGAATATTTTTTGTTACTTACATAGAAGGAATCACCACTGATCTATACAGACTGCACAAAATCTACCCTGGCTCTAAATATGTATACTTCTGAATTTAATCTTACCTGCTTTGAGTTTGTTAAATAGAGTTTTGCACCCAAATTTAAGATCTGCAACTTTACAAGGTCATCTTCATTAGTGAAGCTCTTGGCTGTCTTTCTCAAAACATCCGGTGCGATCTTTGGAACCCGTTCACAGTACTCGCCAATGAGCCAGAGAATGCTGGCTCTTGCTACCGGAACCTGAGAAAACATTGTGCACTCTAAGTTAATACATTCACACAGACCACCTGCATACTTTTATGTATCTGTGTTTAGTAACGAGTTAAACAAAATACTGTTTAAAGACAAGTGGCACTCAAGAAATACTGATGCAAATTAAATACTGTTCAATAACGCCACTGCGGTAGACTGAACATTTGTACAAATGTAAGAAACAGATCCTGCCCCTAAAACCATGCATTATGAGTTGACAAGACAAACTGAGCAGGAACGGAAACAGAGGCACCTAGAGGCGTTGTTTTCATGTTCACTGTACAAGTTGGTGGCAGCAGGGAAGAGAATGCAAGACTTCAAGATGTTGCTGGGAATTCTTGCCACCAGGTTACACAAAACACCATGTTGTAACAAAATAGTGCTTTTTTGTGACTATATTCATACAGAAATGGTTTCCAAAAATGCAGCTTCCTCAAATCCTGTCTATTAGTGTTAACACAATAACTCATTTAAGACATCATTTTTATTTAAAATTTTATGACAGTAAGATTCATATTTTTGCAGACGTTCAAAGCCAGCTGAAAACAGAATTCTGGACAGACAGGCCTTTAAAATTAGGGTTCAGACACTCTGACCATAAACTTCACAAAGGTCTTAATTGTTTGGGAGCTACTTGTACTTTAAACTGAAATAACTGACAGTAGCAGTTTTCATGTGAACTCCCAGCATACGGTGCTTGTTTCAAAAGCACAGTACTGCCACAGAAAGAGGGTAAGTAAATTGATAAAAACACAAAAGGAAACAGAAGCTCATGCTGCATGCAGAGTTCAGTGAGAACCAGTTAAGAGTTAAATGAAATATTATATACACACTTTTCTCAAAGGTGAGCTAGCCTATATTTCCTGTTGGTCAAATTAAAAAATCGTTCTCCTTCCCTGAGCGGCAGGAAGAAATAATTTGACAAGAAAGTTCTTCTAGGCAGAAGCATACCTTGCATAGCACCTACAGACTGTGGTGCTCTCGTGTTCTGTACAGATTCTCGTTCAACAGATACTGAAGTTATCAGTGAAAAACATAACTTTTGTACCCTATCAAATAACTGACTGTAGTTTAGGGAATATGAAAGCTTCCAACCGTAACTGCAATTTCAGCTACTTTCCCTGATTTTTCTAACAAAGTAAGAAACACTTGTACTAACAATCTCCATTACTCCCTGTACCATACAGTGAGCTATTTTATATAAATAAGCTTACACTTAAGGCAGTGTGAGTTCTATCTCAGGCAAAATTCACCGGAGAAACAAGCTTTAGAAATTCAGCACTGTGGTTCTCAAAGCACTATCTTAGCATCTTTTATATATGTTTTAATTACTTTCCATAGTCACATAGGAATATCTATTTCTCAGAAATACAATGGGAACCAATTATTAGTGTACACATAACATTTGAAAGCATTGCTTTCCAGTTACACTCAAAAAGTAATCAATGCAAGTAAGCAACCAAAGTTCAAGATAACAATTCCCAAACTATGGCCTACTGTCCTAAGCCATACTGAAGAAATACTAATCATCTTCACAACAAATTTTAATGATTAAACATATTTTACTCCTAAAAAAACTTGAGAACAGCTTTGAATAAAGTCAAGCTGATAATATCTGCCTCTATACTTCATGTTGTTGCAAATACATATGCCAACAGAAATACAAATAGGAATGTTATGGGGTGAACAGAGGACTGCCTCTGCTGAAAGAAAAAGCAATTAGATCATGAAAGGACAGAGTACAGGAGTCCAACAGCAACAAAAAAATCCCCTCAAGAGATAAGTGCCAATTCTAAACATGGAAAAGACATTTAAAGTATACATAACAATGTAAAGGAAGTGGTATAACACTGTGACTTAATATAAATAAATATAGTAAATACTGATGGAGATAGAGACAAATTTTTTTTGTGAATTGACAAAAAATGTAAATGGTCTAGTAACTTACAGTGTGAGAGAGGGGAACAAGCTACTGAACGACTGCTAAATATAAAAACTTTAAATGCAGTCTGAAGAAGCCCGTCTGTGAAATGGTAAAACCGATGCTATTACTGTACACTGATTTCAGAAGGGAAAGAGGTTATTTCTAATGTTCCAAAGGCTACACTGCATTAAGACCTCAATCCCAATCTATTATTTTAAATTGGGCTAAAGAATAGTAATTGAGTGGTACATTAAATTTTCCAGTATTGGAGCAGTTCAAGTTGCCTGCTGTACAGATAGATACCTCTAAATAAGAATATATAGGCAACTTCAGATTTCAGTTATGCT
The DNA here is from genome assembly GCA_033558185.1 of Dromococcyx pavoninus. Taxonomy (NCBI): domain Eukaryota; kingdom Metazoa; phylum Chordata; class Aves; order Cuculiformes; family Neomorphidae; genus Dromococcyx; species Dromococcyx pavoninus. The sequence goes on from JAUMJL010000934.1 coordinate 1,152,223, forward strand.
AGATTTATTTTTCTAAACTATTTCATTACAGATTTGTTAAAATATTAGAATTCTTCAAGAGATCACCAAGTACCACAGTCTGGACAGCAGCCTACTAGAAACATCCCTTTTCCTATTATCGTATTTTCATAAAGCAAAAAAGTTCACAGAGCAGACCAATTATGAAAGACAAACATCAGGTTTGTATTTTTCTTAGTCAAACGCAGGACTGCGCTTTAAAACCACAATGAAGTATATTTAAATATACTTAAACAGTGTGCATTTAAGCATACTAGTTTACTCCTCAAAGGCTTTTTCCACTTTGGAAAATGCAATTATTAGAGTAATAAAACTAGTTTCAGAACACAAAATAAGCTAAACAAAGCCTAATTTGAAAAATAGTGACAATGGAAGATGGATAAAATCTCTCATGAAACTATGCCTTTTAACCAGGCAGTTAGCTCACGATGTAAATACTGTATATACTAAACACAATTTGCAACGAGAATCAATATAAATCAGAGACTTTTTGAATCAAAACCTGAGCAGAAGCCATTTTAATGAGGTGTATATCGAACTGATGAACCCAATGTTTCTGTGTCACTGAATTCACTTGGGGTCAAAAAACCACAGAATATTTTCAGAGGACTTCTTCCCTATTTTAAGTCTTCCAGTCCTCAACCATGTAATATCAAGTGTATGATCCTACAGCCATTGTTTTCAGGGCATTCAAAACAACAAACAAGAAACGAAGCCACTTCTAGACCTTCACTGCCTTTTCCAGAATAGCATAAGGAGGGACCTTGAATTGACAAAAATGTAGGAAATAATACTTTCATTATTCAGCCCTGCTCTGCATTATCCTCGAAGGCAAACAGGATTGTAAATTACTTTGCCTGATGTTTTTTTCCATATGCCCTGAGCAAGTGGTTAAATGCACTTTTTAAGCCGTAGTACCAGAAGGCAGTTTTTACTGCCATTTTAACCCATTACCTGTCCGGAGGAAAATAATGGTTAAAAAATAAAAAATAAAAAACAGCCAGACTCTCCCCTCAAAGCAACACTCTAGTTACTTACAGCACTTAGCAAAAGACATTATAAAGATTTTACAGATCACTCTAAGCAGCATAATTAAAAAGTATTGTAGTTCAGCTCAAACCTTATTACACGCTAGGCTAAATTATAACTTAAAATCACCAATTCCAGTTATCCACATCTGTCACAGAATGAGGAGATACTCAAACTGCAAATGAGGTGTAATTCTTTACATCCAGAATAAAATTTGGATAGCTAGCAATTTTTATAAATTTTACTTGGAATCAGAAATGGGAAGAGGGATGACGTTGACGTGAAACGTCAGACTAGTAGAAAGGAGAAAAGGTGCGCAGGAAAGAACAAGAGTAAAAGCCAAGCTCCGTTTTTTGTTTTCAAATGGTAAGCCTTCAAGGACTCCTCTGCTACTTGAACCTCTAAATGTACAATTCCTTTAAAAAAAAAGGTTCTCTGCTGATGATTGGTACCTCTTATATTGTATACAGGTTTTGTTTAAATTGTGTTTCCGTCAAGCCGAATTTCAGCGTACAGTGTCTCTGGACATAACGTCCGAAAGGCAACGTTATTCCTCTCAAATTACATACACACTAGAGCAAGTGAAAAAAAAAAAGATCAAATTATTAAGGCATTACTTACATAAACTTTTAAAAATACATTATGAAAATGTATCTTTGGGAAAAGAATGTGGCTAGAATCTGAAGCTTGCAGAATGAAAATACACATGACCATATGAATGTCATACTTGTGATACATTCCCAACATCAAGGGAAAAGAGAACTTAAAGAAATCAAGCTGCCTCTGCTGTGAAGCCAAATCAGAAACATAGCAATAAACAGTGTTTATGCTGGAATACTACAGAGGAACTTAAGTTTATTATTGTTGGATGAATGGACAGAGCAGTATCAAAACATCCTGGTCACCTACTCCACTTATAAGAATCTCAACCATTGAGATATCAACCAATACCACCGAAACTTTCTTACTTACAGCTAGTTCCTGCTAGGTCGATTTACATTCATTTGTTGTTTAAATTAATTGAGATAAATCAAAGGAGTCATATTTCAATGTAAACAAAAGTGTCTTGTGTTAAGCCAGTTTAAGCAATGCAGTCTAACTAATCCCTTTAAAACTTAATTCAGGTTAAATCTGAAAGTATAGCACTTTGACAAATTCTAGATCATAGGTGTTTCGAAGGAAAGATTTTCTAAAAGAGTAGACCATATGACACATACTTGACATGAAAATATTCTAAAAGCTTTTAAAAAGTGCCTCATATCTTTGAAAATGTCATCCTTTACAGGGTGAAAAGGCACTCTCATGAATAAAAACGGACTAGATAATAGAAAAGACAAAAACCCAGTTACAAGGGAAGGTAATCATCAGATGTCCCACAGGGACCTATAGTGGAAAATGTGCTGTTCAACAGATTTGCAAGTAACGTAGAAGAAGGCTATCTAGTGAGGAGACAGTCTGCTGACACAAAATTATTCAAGGTAATCTAAACTAAAACAGAGCTTGAACCATTGAAGATGACTTATTAAAGATACTTAAACATAGGGCAGAAGGGATGTAGCTGGCCTTGAAACATTAATAACAGCACTTAAAAAAATTTCTACACTTACTGATGGACCCCAAACTACTTCTAGGAAAAATATCTTGGAATCATTAATATTTTCAGAAAATTGTAGAACTGGTAAATCAATGTTCTGCAGAAGACAAAAGTCAGACAACCACCGAAAAGTCAGATAAAAAATACAAACCAAGTAACATCATTATGTCAGTTCATAAAATACCTCCTTCATACCCTGCCTACTGTGCATACTTCTGGTCACTCCACTTCAAAAACCACACAAATATCATGAAAGACATACAGAAGTGAAAAAAAAAAAAAGATCAGAAAAACTGATCAGAGATACCGAACACGTGGAGAGATCAGAATTTTTAGATTACTAAGCAAGATGATGTGGATAGCAAACTCAAGCTCCAGTTAGTGGCTGAGAAGGCATGTTCAGAGGTACATCACAATTACTTGTTCTTATCTTTAAATTTCTCTCCCTAAAGCACCAGTTTGGGTGCTGCTGGAGATGACACTCCTCTATTAATAGGACCATTAGACTCAACCAGTATCATCCTTCTTTAAATGGCACTTTCTCACATGCACATTACTTGAACTCCTGTCACTTTAAAAACTATACAAACAAAACTAATTAAGTCTACCTCAGAGCAAACATCCACCACAAATTAGCTAAGATTTTTAAGTACCTTAGCCTGAGGTTTGGTTGTCAATGATAACACATGTGAAACTTATAACATGATGAAAAATTCAGGTATCAACCCAAAAATTTATTCCATCCACTTTACATTGATTTTGTTTACTTTAGTGGCTAAGAGTTCACCATTCACCTAAACTAAATAATGACAGAAACAATAAAAAATATTTTTGCCTTAAGTACTTTTCTCTTTAGTTGTATTTAATTCTGTTCATGCTTTCCAGTTGAGTTTTACATAGCACTACATTAATTTCAACTCTAAGAGTAATGAAGGACTTCTTTGACCATATTCCCCCACTCTCTGGATGCTTTCAAGCTCATTCAAGACGGTGTAATTTGGCTGCTCCTCCTTCATCCAAATGCAAGAGTCTTTCAAAGAGAGTGGTATACTCTTGCATGGAGAGGGTAGGTCCCTTAGTTTCAAACTCAATTTAGAAATGAGCCCAGAAATACTTTACCCAACAGAAGAAATAAGGAAAAAAAACCCTGTGTAAAATATGTGTGTACAAAGTGTGTTTGCATGCATGTATACTGTATGTTAATGTAAGATAGATCAAGAATCCTTGCTTTGTGCCTGCATCTTACAGCAGACGTAAGGCTAAGGCAACTGTCTTACATCAACTCACAATCACTCTTTCCATAGTAAGATCAATGTTTAAAATACACATGCAGATCTCAGGAATTCTAGTAATGCTTTATTAAATGTCAAAATTTCAAACTCAGATCATCAGCACTTACATAATCCAAATACCACCCTTCAAAATGAGTAAAAATAAGCTCAGTTTTCAGGAGTGTCTGAACGGATAGGGAGGGTTGGTCTAGATGACTTTTAAAGGTCCAGAATCACAGAACTGTTTAGGCTGGAAAAGACGTAATGATCATCAAGTCCAACTGCAAACCCAGCACTGGCAAGTCTACCACTACACCATGTCCGTAAGTGCCACGGCTGCCTGTCTTTTAAATCTCTCCAGGGATGGCAACTCAACCACTTCACTGGGCAGCCTGTTCCAATGCTTGACCGCCCTTTCAGTGAAGGAATACTTCCTAATATGTAGCTTAAACCTGCCATAGCACAACCCTGGGGCCATTTCTTTTTGTCTTATCGCTTGTTACTTGGGAGAACAGACCAACGCACACTTCACTACAACCTCTTTCGGGAAGTTGTAAAGAACAATACAGTCTCCCCTCAGCCTCTTTTTTTTTCCAGAATGAACATCTCAAGTTCCCCCAGCTGCTGCCTCCATGAGGACCACAGCTAGTGATCTTGAGGTTTCTCCCAGCTGCTTACAAAATAGTTTGTCTATCTCTTCATCCTGGTTGGGTGGTCGGTAAAAAAACCCCACCATGATATCTGTCTGTTGGCCTTTCCCTTGATTCTTACCCATAAACACTCAACCCTATCGTCACCATCATTAAGATCTAGACAATCTAAACATTCCCTGACATACAGAGCTAACTCACCACCTCCTCTTCTTTGCTGATCCCTTCTGAAGAGTTTGTAGCCACTCAGTGCAGCACTCCAGTTGTACAAGTCATCCCATCATGTTTCAGTAATGGTAACAATATCACAGACTTCCTGTTGCACAACAGCTTCCAGCTCCTCCTGTTGCCTACACTGTGTGCATTGTTGTAGAGGCACTTCAGCTGGGCTGTTGGTCATGTTACCTTCTTAGAATACCACTCCTTAATTTCTCTGAGGTGTTTCACTGGTGTTTCCCTTCTACTACCTCAGTAGCCCCTGGCTCATGTCTGTACAATTTCAGCTGTGTTCTAGCATACCTAGCACATCCTAGAGACACAGGCAGTCCCTTCCAACCCATACCATTTTCAGATTCTGTGAAAGAATATATCCATTTCCAGACATAACAGGCACAAGTTATTTCTGGATAATGATACAGCACTCAAATGATAAATATGAACTTCTTCCAAATTTATTCTTTAATCCAAAGTCCTAAACACACGAAGAAAAATTTCTGGAAGCTATTATTAAAAAACTATAGGGAAAAATGTAAACCAAGATGTATAACGACCATCCTGGAGAGTCTACAGCATCACTATCACTCCTTCCTTCGTGAATAAGCAGCGTGATACAGATTCAGATTTTGATTTTTCGTTTACTCCTATGATTGCTCTGTTCCACAGAGTATTCTCATACTACTTATAATTTTCTGAATACCTCATTATTGTAGAAAATGAGTACATCAAAGTAGTTAAAAGTACTGCATGCTCTCTTTCCCCCTTTTCAACTTAAAGGATTTTCTTTAAAAAAACCCACAACTATTTAAAACTTGAAATGTTTATTCAGAAGTATTAACTGTATAAAATAGCTACAAAACTCTAAGTGTTACACAAAATATTTAGAAAAGAACTATTTTCTCTTGTGCAATATGTGGAAATAAGATGACAAACTCATTTGGTGAAGTATTAGAAGATGTGTATAATAAGATTACACAAAATTCATGAGACAGGCTGTAACTTTCAATCAAAATATTGCACAAATTTTCTGAAAACACAGGTGATTATTATATTAGGTTGGTGCAAAAGAAATTAACATTTCTGTAATTTTAAGTTGCAATGCTTACTTTGGATTAAACATTTATTTAACTGTGTTTGTGCTGTATACCATTTTAAAGCGTGGAATTTGATATGTTTATACTAATGGTTTTGTTTTCACTTCTTTTTTTAATATTATGTTGTGAAATTAAAGATGGAAAAAAGCAAATTTGAGCAACTTCTTTGTATGAGTTCAAAAGCGGATGTAAAGCAGTGAAACTGCTAGCAATATCAATGAAGTGTTTCACCAGGAGACTGTAAAACGCACAGCTCAAAACTGGTTTCAAAAATTTTGTAACAGAAACAAGATGCTTGAAAATGAAGAGGGTCGCAGATGTTCTTCTGCACTAGACAACAACCAGTTGAGGGCCATTATTGAAGCAGTCCCCTGCAAAACAACTTGAGATGGTGCAGAACTAAATGTTGATCACTCAACAGTTGTTTGACATTTGCACCAAACTGGAAAATCAAAAAATCTCGACAAATGGGTACTGAATGAGCTGAACAAAAACCCAGTTTACCGACCAGACCTTTCTCCCGCTGTATACCACACTTTAAAGCACCTTGAAATATTCCTGCAAGGGAAGATTTTTACACAACAAGCAGCAGCTCAAAAGGTCTTAGAAGAATTAATCAGTTCCACGAATCAAGAATCCAGAATCTTACACTACTGGAATAAATACTCATTTCTTGTTGGCAAAAATAGACAGATTGCAATTGCAATTATTTTGATTAATAGATTTTATTCTAAGCTGAGATATATTGCTTTAAAGTTTATAGTCAAAACTGGCGATTACATTTGTAACAACCTAATAAAATAGGTAGAACTTACTTGATATGTAACTAGCAGCAGAATCTTACAGTCTCTTTGCATTCTGGATATAAGCAATCCAGTAAATTATGTTTTCTTTATATCAATCACAAATCATGATCATGAGCTCTTAGTAGCCAAAGATTTATTTTTTTAATTTGTTTAGTAGGCATGAACTAAGAAGATCACTTCCTTTCTCTTTTAACTTTACAAATTTTGCCAAATTAAACTATGGAAAAGAGAAGATTCACTGATTTATAAACTATTTACTGCTCCATCATTGATAAACACATAATTATAGGAAACTGAACAGTACTTTTTATAGCATGTACAGAAAAATAATTATTGACAGATGAAAATCTGGCACCTTTAGGGTATGATGCTCTTCAGTTCTACACTGTAATTTAGGACAGACCACTAAACATTTCATCAGTAACTGGGACTGTGAGGAGAATTTGGGAAGTAAACATTCACATACCTAATCAACAATTTAATCTAAGGGCAGATAGTAGGCCAAAATGCAATATGTTAAATGCCACAGAATCTTAAATACTAGAAGATTAAAATACAACTTCAAGAAACACTGAAACACAGAGAGTGCAGCGTCTCTGGTACCATGGAAAGTTCAGGTGATTTGAGGATATGGAAAAATATTTAAAGTAAATTTTTTTACACTCCACCCTAGGTCAGTGAGATATCAGGCTGAAAATCCTGAAATTAAGTGCTGCTTTGCCCTTATTTTCAATTCAACTTCCCCACTCCATCTTCTAAACCTTGGCCTAATGGTACTAGCAATACTCAACATTTCTAGGGATCTATTTCAAAATAGCTTCCCAGATGTAAGGCACAAGTTGATGCCATCTAACAGCTTCTATTTCCTCTTCCTTAAAGGTCATGAAAAATGATATTTTATTAAAAAAAAAAGGCATAGTTTCTAATATCTATTTTCCCTTTATGGCCTAAAATCAAAGGAAATGGTATTATTTTTGTCAGCAAAGAAAACAGGACATTATGCACAAATACTTACCGTAATGTTATCCAAGAGTTTGGCCATATGCTTAATAATTTCACCACGGTGTGCTGGCTGAGTTTGCAGCAGTTTCTTAATGACAACAACACTTTCAGCAACTACAATTTCTGTTTAAGAAAAAACAATTTTAATAGCATTTATGCAGAAGAAAAAGCTATAAATAATTGATCGTAAAAACCTTATGAAGTTTTCAAAATATCCTTTGCAGAACTGAATTCTATTTACTCGATAACAAAGATATAAACCACTCTACTAAGTAACATACATTCAGCTTCCAGAATCACTTTAAGAAGCAAAAGGAGGACAGGAAAATGTTCTAAATGCAAAAATATCGTATCACATACTTTTTTTAAAGGTCCCACTTAGTAAAGATGCACTTTGTATTTTTACTTTTCAAAGTATTTTTCCTTTTCAAATTGAGGAACAGCATGAAAAAACATCTGCTTTTGAACAAGTAATTTGCTGTCTGCATTAAATATACAAACATTTGTTTCTTTTTCAAAGAAAGACACGACATTAACAGCTTATTCATAAACAACAGAAATATCTAAATATTTCCTTTATACTTTCTCACTTTCTAAATGGCCTCTCTCAAGTCTGTAATCTAATCTCTAGTATACTGTAAATGAAATCTTCTAAATAGCAAGCTGTTGTGAGATTTATGCCAAAGTCATGCACTGGAGTGCTTAACTACTGTAAAAAGTAACATTTACAGCCTGATCAACTTGTATGCAATGCACAATTTTTGAATCTGAAAAAAATCCACTGGTGCAGAGGTAAGTTTTTATGCAAGTGTAAATTCATGCTGTAAGGAAAGATGAAGAAAACTCAAACACAGCCAAAGCTGAAACCAAAATAAAGACTATTGCAAGAGTTCAACACAATTTTCATTTATGCTACAAAAGAGAGTAATTATATCTCCCAAAATAACAATGTTTAAAACAAACAAAAAAGCCTAACTACCATTTGTTAATCATATCAGAGGTATTCCTGCATTTTAATAGTTAATCCATTCATTCAACGATCAAGCACACTGAAGTTTCAAAAGAATGGCATGGGGAAGAGATCTCTAAATTTTTTATAATTTTTTTTTTAAGAAATGAAATATCCTTATGGAGAAAAGACTTTTCAAAAGCTCTTTGTATGCATCATGCCATAAGGCTCTCATATGCTCGAATTTTAGCTTCCATCTGTGTCATTCTTTATTTGATGTGACGTCTTAGTCATTTTTCTAGACTAATTTCTTGAAGCAAGGTTAACATGTCTACTTGACATATCTCAAGGTCTTACAAAATCTGACATACCAATTTAATTTAGATTGTGTTTTGCCAGGTATTAAAATAGACAATTGTCAAAATTTTAAAATTACAATCTGAAATATTTGGAGCACTGGACATTTAACGACTACCTTCACTGTTAGGTGTTTTCTACTCAGCAAAAAGAATGGTTAAACAAAACAAAATTGAACCCAAAGAACTGAGTGGATACAAAGTCATTATTAAACCCACTTATCGACAATGTAGAACTGATCATGATAAAATGAAACGCAGTGGATGAAGGAACTACTTTAATGCAATCTGTGTGAGTAAATTTAAAGACCTGAACCAGAACTGTAAGCAAGTAAACTAGTATGGTTCCTTTTACATGAGTCTAGACACCAAAAAAGAAAGTATAAGGAAAAGTAAAATGAATTTGTATTACAATAACAACTGACACATTCTAGAAAAAAACAGAAGCTCTTTGAGGCTTGCTTTGTACACATGAAGAATCCTAAGACTGAGCATGAAATAGAAGACATATATTTAGGTTCAAAGACAGAGGAAAAAAAACCCACACAAAAAATCCATAAACAACCTCCCCCCCCAAACTGGCATTTTGAATGAGCAGTAAGAAAATTTAAAAATAATTCTGCTGGAATTATCAAACAATAATAAATAAACACAAGACTTTAAAAACAGTGTACATTATATTACATCTAAAGGCTCATAAAACCGAAATAATATTCTTAAAATAAAGACTAAATATAACACAAATCTGCTCAGGAATGCCTTTACTAATAAAGTAGACTACGAGAGGTATCAGCAACTTTGATTTTTCAAGCCATAGTAAAAATCTTAATATAATGTTCACTGTTAGTTTTCTAGAAACAATTTTGAAGTAATATGGAAATGACTACTCCAAGTAAGAATCTCTGAAGACAACTATGACAACTTCTCAAAAATCTAAAGTATGTTCAGTCATACAGTGTTCCATTTTGCCAAATAATGAAGTATATAAAAAAATAACAATGTAGTAGACAGTAACTTGCGGGGACCAAATGAGACTTTTTCATAATTGAGAATTTGGCCACATCATAACAGAAACTCAAAAGTGGACCTATGTGAACCTTATGTGAACTCTGTGAAGTTCAAGGCCAAATGCAAGGTCCTGCACCTGGGTCAAGGCAACATCCAGCAGCAACACAGGCTGGGGGGTGAAGGGATTGAGAGAAGCCCTGCCCAAAATGAGTTGGGAGTCCTGGTGAATGAAAAGGTGAGCATAAGTGAACAATGTGTGCTCCCAGCCCAGAAATCCACCTGTATCCTGAGCTGTAAAAAAAGTGTGGCCAGCAGGCTAAGCGAGGTTGATTCTGCCCCTCTACTCCACTCTGGTGAGACTCCACTTGCAGTACTGCATCCAGCTCTGGAGTCTTTGCACAGGAAAGACATGGAACTGTTGAAGTAAGTTCAGGAGAGCCACAAAAAATGATGGAATATCATCCCTCCTAAGAGGACAGGCTGAGAGCTGAGGTTGTTCAGACTGGAGAAGAGAAGACTCCAGGGATATCCTACCATGGCCTGTCAGTATTTAAAGAGGGCTTATAAGAAAGATGAGGACAAATTTTTAGTAGTGTCTGTTGTGACAGGACAAACGGTAATGGTTTTAAACTAAAAGAGGGTAGATTCAGACTAGATAGAAGGAAGACATTTTTTTGATGAAAGAACAGGTTGTCCACAGAGGTGGCAGACGCCCCATCCTTGAAAACATTCAACATCAGATTGGATAGGGCTGTGAGCAACCTGATCTAGTGAAAGATGTTCCTGCTCTTTTCGGGGGCTGGGGGGGAGGAAATGACTTTTAAAGGTCCCTTGCGACACAAAACATTCTGTGATTATTTGTTACTAGAAGGCTATGCAAATTGTTAAATATGAAGTTAAAAAGAATTTCCAGAGCTAACTATCCAGACTAACATTAAGTTTCTGCTTTTCATAACTTCTAGAAGTCTAAGGTTTTAGCTAATTTTCTCATCCTTATAACATAAACCACATTAATACATATACAACTGAATGCTACAAGTTGTGTTCTTTTACATCATTGTAACAGTAATTCAAATAGATAGTAGTTACCTAATGTATTAACAGTTCCAGTGATTTTATGACTTGCCTGTTGAAATTTGTATAGATTGGTAAAAAAAAATTGTTTTAGCTATACATCCCCCAACTCTGTTTCCATTCTCTATTATCCCTGTAACTTTCAACAGAAAATGAAAGCCACCCATCTGAGAAAAACCTGCAGCATCTTTAGTATATGCAGCACAGACAGACAAAAGAGACTTTTATAAGCCTACCTGTCTTTTACATCTAAAATGACTTTTATGAGGTCCAACACAAAAAACTGAGGCGGCTGTACCCGTAACTTTTTAACAAATTATGAAAATCAGCTATGATCACCTTTAAAATAATTCCCGAGTCGACACATAGCTGCAAATGATAGTGCCAATATTCAAAGTAATTCCAGAGATTCCACTTTACGAAAGGTTGTTGAGGATCGCCATTGTTATTGCTTTCACAACTTCTACTGACCAAAACTGGGTTCCTTTGAGAGCTATCTCTATCTCTTCATTGTAAGCCTCAGTTAATAACCGAAAAGTTTCTCTTGCAGATTTCTTCAGCTTCACAAGAAACTTGATGATAATTTACTGTTCACTCTTGTACTCTGACATTTTTCCAACCAAGGGTAATAAATTGTCTATATTTGAACAAAAAATCCACTCAATCAAGTTGCGTCTTGTCTTACTGCGACAGGCAGTTGTTCTATAATTATTTCTTTGTCTCTCCCCTCACGCTCTTGCTTCAAGAGCTATAGGGTTAGTGTCTTTTTTTTGTGTCAAACCCCGTGTGTCATAGTGGGGCTAGCAGTCAGTTGAAATTATCAAGGCAGCTGTTTAAAGGAAACGCCTTAGTCAAATGCCAAATGTCACATCTAAGAAACAAAAAAACCTTTATTTTTATACTTCTTTCAGCCCTCAACATGGATTCCAAAAACAAGGCTCGGTATAAGTTGAGAATTGCTTTTGAAATTTTCTTTGTATATTTATGAGTGCCTTTTTAAAGTCAAATTTCCACTACTTGGGGAAGCTGGGAATATGGGAAAAAACCCAAAACAACAAAACAAACATTTGAATCACAGAAGCACATAAAGTAACTAGAAAGTTCAATGATAAGACACTGAAAAAGCTCTGTGAAGAATTATCCCATCTGGACCTGACTAACTCCTGAAGAAACTGTTTTGTCTAATGGCACTCTGCCTCTCAGCATCCAAGTTGCAGAATGATTAATGGCACAGCTCCCGGGCTTGGCTGTTGGGATGAATCTACAGCAAAGGCCTTTCCAGAACACGAACACAGAATTAAAAGGTGGTTTTGCCAAAAGCTTCTTATTCAGGATTCTAGGTAAAATTAATTTGGTCACCTCTCCACAGTCAAGTACATACTAAGGAAACAGTACAGAGAGAGTAAAGCTTTTAGGGACCTCTGAACATGCTGGACTTCACAGTTTGGACTTTATGTTATGCCAAAGCATCAGAACTGCTTCCAGGCTTCAAAGAACAATGAAAGAAGTAGCATGACAAACAGATTGTTTGCACACTTTAAAGGTGAAAGTTGGAGGAAAGCAAGATTAACCAAGACTCTTAAATCTATTCTCCTACACATGCTAAATCTCTTCTTTTTCTCCCTTGTCGCGCCCCAAACTTACACAGTAAGCTGTGACTATTGGTAATTTTCTGCCACCTGAGGAAAGGTACCATGTAAATTATGCCATTCTATTCAATCCTTGAAAAAAAGGAATAAAGACACTGCAGCTACGGTAAAGCAATTTGCCAGCTGCCAGGTTTAAAAGATCCTCAATATATCCTTTGCAATCTTTCAGAACAGTAAGCACAAGAAGATAATTTTATTTGCTAGACAACTACTTAGAAACAGTCAAGAAAACTAATCTTGTTGAGCCAGACCTTAGTATACATGCAGATATGTGTGTGTGTGTTGGAATCACTTTGAAGAAATACTAAATTGAGAAGCTATGATAGAAGAAAAAAGCCTCTTCCTCTTATCTTGGTTCCTTCTTAGAAAGGAAAGCAGAGCAACAAAATGGAGACAAGGATTAACAAGTAACAAACTCAGTATTCTGAAGTGGTAATTTTAATAGTTTATTTAGACTCGTAGAATTAAGCAGAATCAAGAATAAGCTTTGAAGCTTGTTATGGTCATTGCTGAATGTAATACAGAAAGGTGCACTGAGCAGACATGACCTTTTAACAAAATGTGGGAACATATTTTAAACACAGGTGATAGCCTTAAAAGCATACAGGGATATAAAGTCTGGAGCATTAGTAAGTTAAAGGTACATGTACGAAACTACCAAGCTATACACTGAGGTCTCTCAAAAATTTCTGATATAAGGTGAAGGAAGACTCATAGTTCATAAACCAAATAACAGAAAGCTCTACGCATATCAGTGGGTCACAGGATGACTATGTCCTGCCAAAGTGATGTCCCTAACAAAGGCCTTACGATTACCAAGAAAAATACATCCAGTAGATATGAAGAGGAATTAATCCCACTTTTCAAAGTTAAGAGTACATCTCACCCGTGTTCTCGGAACAATTCTAATTACTTCAGGCCACCCCAAAGCTACACTTTTCTTCCTTCCTGAGACGATTATTTTTTACTACATCTTTCTTTACTATCTTTCTAATATTTAACTATATTTATGTACATTGTACATTACATAATAATATTCTGATTCTTTTATTGAATTCTATGCAATATTCATTGGTAAGTGGTAAGAATATACAATATTATCAGCTATCGATTTGCAATGCTGCTATATGCTATGTGACTTTATCTGCTCCTTGTTATGTTCCTTAGTGACTTGCAACTCCATTTCATATAGAAAAATAACAGAAGGCCAGATTACAAAATCAAGCCAATTTGGGGTTCTTTATCTTAAAACTATTTAACATGTTCTTTCAGTTAGGCATTGATGCACTAAAAAAAAACCAAAACCAACACATTCCAAGCTTTCAGCACCCTCTACAGGCTGTTTCGATGCAACTAAACATGTTACAGTAAAACTACTGTCATCTATGATATTCACAACAGCACATTTTACAAATTAAGTAATTTTGAGATAAAACAGGTAAACATATAATTGCAGGCCACAAGGAACTAATTTCATTAACAAAAGTGAAAGCAAGTACCCAGTCGTTACAAGAGCCTTTTGAAGTGCTTCAAACAAGAAGCACCAGAACCACTATTTTTATCCAGTCATGTCAGCTAAATTCTTTTAAAAGTCAACTCCACATATTAATACTTTTTAACATGATCTGCTCTGTATGGGTCTCATTAAGAAAAGATTACATGCCATCAGCAACTCAGAAAAGAAAAGAAAAACAGAACATTTAGCTTACCATCCCTGTTGGACAGCAAACAGACGAGGCCATTAAGGCACGTGTCAGTCACTTCAGTGATGTTAGTTGCACATCTACCTATAGCCTGAATTGTTGCTGCAGCAAACTGTTTATCTTGGCTTTTCATGTAAGTCTAAGGAAACAGGGTTTTCATTAGTCAATACTTAAGTCTTGTCAATGAAGGACTTGCCATATTATCCTCATAAGACAGAGATACTGTATAATAAAATTCCATCTAAAAAGCTACATTGCACTTAGATGTTATTCTTTTTTCACCTCATTGTCACTTTTAGAAGACATTTTCTTGCCAGCTTTGGTCACCCATGGCCATGCAAACCTCTGATTTCAAGAAATCTTAGGGCAAGGGGCAATTACCCAAAAACAGCAATTAGTTTGTGTGCAAGGTTGGAGGAGTTGATGAGATCTCTCTTTAGAGAGGTTTCAGTTCATTTAATCAGGAGCATCTGTGAAACTATGAATAACCTACCTGCCTGAGAACCAGTAACTTTCAGAGAAATCCAGCCAGAGAACTGAAGCAATGAAAATAGATGTCATAAGCAAAGAGGAAAGAAAGAAGGATAGACACTGTTTCACAATATAGGCAGAACATCTTGCTGAATCATCATACAGATACTGGAGACAATAATACTTCATCAAATGACTAGCAGAAATGAGGTTTGGCAATAAGGGATAATGGCCAAAGATTGCTAAAATTAAGACCTTATCATCTAGTGACTTACAGTGTCAGTCAAGTTGGTAGAATCTGTTCTTAAGAATTTGGAATGACTGAGTTTTTCCCATCACTTTTTTTTGGTAGCTTGACTGAAAGTGAGGCACAAAGTATTGAAACTCCTTTCCACATATAAAAAGCCCCATTATCTATTATGATATGAGATAGTTTCATTTCCATTCCAAGAACATCATATTCTGGAAAAGACTTTAACTTGAAAACCTTATAACTAAGCATCTATACGAAACATCCAATAATGGCAACTGGCCAACAGAGCATGTTTCATATGAAAAGAATACACTTTTGCACAAACCTGAAATTCTCGGAGCAGAGTTGATATGTTGGCTTCATTTGCTAAATTGGTCAAGATTTCAAGCTAAAAGAAAAACACCATATATTTTATCAAAAGCCAAAGTAAAATATTATAAACAGTACCACATATACACTATAATTTTATTCTACACAAATAAAAGATGAGACTACTAAACACATCACTTAAAATTCAATAGAGTATACCAGATTTCAGTATAAGCTGGTAGCAACACTGCACTCAGGAGGAATACTCTCCTTGTAAACACACACAAGGTTTTCAGAGAAGGACTCTATGGTTCAGTGATGCATTTTCTACGAGCTCTAGCTTTAGTGTTGCATTGCATATCAAATGGGCTTGAAATACTTCCGGTAACATGGTTTCTAATGTTACAGCAGGCTTCAGAGTGATGAAGAACTATGTTACACTTTAACAAGAAACAGTAGAAGTCACAACTGCTGCTGGGCAGAAATAGTGTCTGTGATGATCAGATGCACTGCAATAGAATAATTATAAATTCAGGAAAGAAACAGTTGCATGTATGAGACTCCTCAAATTTCAAGCAACACCAGATCCTGAAAGGCCCTTTCTTTGTTCCTGGTGAACAAGAGGACGATATAGAAAAATTTACATACATTGTTAAGATACTATGCTTCTGGGCTCTTTTAACTTTGAAGAAGAAAAAATTCTAATATAATCTGAAGATAACTGAAGAAAAATACAACTCTGTCTCTGTATAGGGAAGTCAGGCCTTCAGAACTCTGTTGACATTTTTTGACTTGGATGCACAGACAAGGATACTTAATTGATACAGTTCACCTCTATTTTAGAATCAATTTGAGAAGACCTGTCAGCAGAGGCACTTAAAGATACATATCTTTATAGCATAGCACACCAAGCAAGTGGATAAATGAAAGAGAGGAGTAGGCAGGAAACAAAAATGAGACTGTTTTACAGTTCAGGAAGGTCATCAATGGTCTTCTGCTTTTCAACATATTCCTATATATACTAAGAAATGAAAGAGAAGACAGGTGACAAATTCTCAGCTGGTGATACAGTTTTCAGAGAAATGAAGACAAAGGTTAACTAAGAAATCCTGCATAAAAACTAAAAATACTATGTGACTAGTTAATAAAACAGCAAATAAACATTCAAAACAGACAAAAGTAAAGTAATGTTCGTAACTGGAGAAAAACCTTTACAGAAAATGATCGGTCTGAGCCGACTACTAGTAATTATAACTGAGAATTCGTGGTTAAAATAACTCCATGAAAATACAAACTGAATACTAAGCAGTGATCAAAAAAGCAAATCTGATGTTGGGATCTTGTCCTCCTATCTTAAAGGAGACAGGATGAAACTACAGGGGTAAAGGATGGAGAGAAGCACAAGAAATAACTCAGACAATGAAAGTAAAAAACACAATTTCTGCTTCTCCACATCTTCACCATTGTTTTATCAATTAATATGAGAGTTTAAATTATTGCAGGAGTGACTTTTCATGGGAAACCCTAAATTTTCCTAGCATTTCCAATAGATTTCATAATCATTGAATACGGGGAAGATATTTTTGCCCCCAACACCCTCAAATTTACTTAGGTTTAATGCTGGACTAATAAAAATATGATTGGTTGGGCACAGCTATGTTGGACTGTACCACTCCACACAGGTAATGATGGTGCAACACAGATTTAAAATGAAAATAATGAAAAATAACGATTCTTTCAGAAATCTGTACCTTCCACTCCTAAGCAAAAGTGCCTATGACAATCTCATGTAAAACAAGTGAAAAGGCACATAACAGTAGACAATTTTTTAGCTATTTTTTTTTGTCAAGGATTTCATATCTGTTCAGAGAAACAAGAAGATGGCCTAAAACATGCATTGAGGAAAGCCTAAAGTACTCATGTCAAAGGCTGCCTTCAAAGGGAATCTGGGACTGTAACACTCTCCCATTTTGTTCAGGGAAACAGATTTAAAATCTTAAGCTAATAGTATCAAAGACTGTGTGATTTAATTTCTCTTCATTTGAGAAGATTCTTTCTTCAATGAAAAGATTCAAACTCTAGATGTTTGAATGGTTGGTAAGACAAAAAATAGTAATGCTCTATATCACTGCAAGGTACCAAAACCTGCAGAGGAAAAGATAACCCATCTGCCACCTACAACATGGTAACAAGAACTTTCAGACAGCTTGACAAGCCTGAAGGAGACTTGTGAACTTTAAGAAGCCACAACTGTACACTTCGTAGTGAAAAAAAAAGCACAAAATGATATGTATTGATGATATAAAATTTTGCCTTCCTGTTCCTAACAGATTTGTCCAGTAGTATACAGACAAATTCACTTTTAAACTCACCTTCAGTGTTTTTATCATTGTTGGATCAGTTGATCTAACATAGAAACTCTTCAGATAAGGTTCAAACATGCCCTGAAAAGCAAAACATATTGAAGTAGCTCACCTGTGTTTCATGTAAAATGTGATTTAGAAAACTCTAAGTTGGGTTTACCTTTCTCTGAATTGACATAGTGGCAATATTTTGCAGAACAATATACTGCACCTCCCTAGAATATGAAAAGAAAAACAAGAGTTATTATGCAAAATCACAGATACATAAAATAAGGCAACAAGGCAAAGAAAGTCTAATTTTATTTGAACCCAAAGTAAGTTATATATTTAACCTGTCACAAACATAGAAGGAAAAAGTGTATTGCCGACTGCTAAAATTCATGACTCGGATGGAAGATACATGGTGAAACCAGGCTCTCACTTTTAAAACTTCAGCATTCGAAGAAGTCACTGACATCAGTGCAACAGTGCACTGTTTCTTGCAGGCCTTGTGTGTCTGTTTAAACCAAAAATTCATTCAAAACATCTGCATTCTGACACTTCAGAAATAGCTCACAAAAACCTTACATTTTGTCCACCATCTTGAAAGTTAAACATTTCAGGATGAGACAGTTGAGAAGAAAAACATATATGCTTTATCTGTAGTATGTTAGTTACATTAGTTACAAGAACCGCTAATCCTTGCACAACTAGTAATAATCGCTATGACTTCATTGGTCTCAAGAAAAGTTTCCTTATTCTTAAAAAGGGCCAGTCTCCTGTGACTTAAGAGTATACACTGGTAAGCATACATATGTATCAAAAAGCAGCATTTTAACATGATAAACTTTGACAGGACACAGACAGAATTATTTAATAGGCTAAACACCAAAACATTAAATATGTTTGGAGGATATTCTCATCATTAATGTATTAATTTAAAAGCCTCAGCAGAAGGTAGCAAAACGAAACCCAGGTACCAGTCTAAAGCTTTTATACGACAGTTTCTTCCACCAATTGCCTAAAAACTAAGTAATAATTCACACATAATTTTTCTAAACCATGAGTGCTCAAATTTTTCACAATGCAAATCACATCCTAATAGAGAAATCATCACATCCATTATCTCCCCACATTCAAAACTGTCTAATAGCCCTGTGGTAATTACAGCTGTTGCTTGCAAAAAAAAAAAAAAGTACTTCACATCTTTTAAACCTATTTTTATGTAATTCTTACATAGGTACATGGAAATGGTCAACTGCACATGATGAACTTGGACAGGAAATTGCTACGAAACGCTCTTCCAGGCACTCTCACCCTAACTAGATGATAGCGTATTTGACATTAATGTAAAGGCCACAGCATGCAACTTCAAGGGCAAACAGCAAAAGCTTATTTCAAAGTGGCTCTAATAGCAAAAGCATTTCACTCAGACTGGAAACAGCCACTCAATAGAAAAATTAGAAGACTAGTGCAATTTTAGTCACTCTTTGAGGTATGGGAAAGATGTGACTTCTCTTTTGAATAAATTTGATTATAAATGAGCAATAAACAACATGCAAAAATAGTCCTTTCAAACTCTGAGTTTAGTTAGATACATTGCCTATAAATATGCCGAACTGCTTTAGTAAAATTATTTATCTTTGAACAAGGAGAATGGGAAGCACACAATACTATAAAACCAACACAAAAATAACAGTGATTCATTTTATTTGAAAGAAGAGCATGAATACCAAGCCCAAGTTTACTTCTTGTGCTGGGTTTGGTTGGGGGTAGAGTTAATTTTCTTCATAGCTGTGACTGCCTTTGGGATTTGTGCTGGAAACTGTTAATAATACAAGGATGTTTTAGTTACTGTTGAGCAGCGCTTACAGAGTGTCAAGCCCAAGAATCTGAGACGGGACACAGCTGAGACAGCTGATCCCAACTCACCACAGGGATATTCCATACCATATGGCACCATGCTGAGCATATAAAGCTAACGGAAGAAGAGGGGGACATTCAGAGTTACGGTGTGTGCCTTTCCAAGTAACTGTTATGCATAATGCAGCCCTGCTTTCCTGAAGATGGCTGAATACCTGCCCTTGGTTTTTAACTTTGCTTGTCTGCACGGCTTCTGCTTTACCTATTAAACCGTCTTTATCCCAGCCCATGAGCTGCCTCGCTTTTACACTTCTGATTCTCTCCTTCATGCTGCCAAGGAGAAGAGAGCAACTATGTGGTGCTTAGCTGCTGACTGGGGTTAAACCAGAATACTTCTTTACAAATTTTTAAATGATAAGAGACAGACATGAGTGAGATGCAGAAGTTTACAGTGGAAGAGCTCCATGGCTCACAAGAGTTAAAGCTCATCTAAGACAAACAATGTCGTTCGACATAAGTGATTTTTTTTAAAGCTTTTTGTCTGTTTAAAGTTTAAAAAATAAACTGTTTTCACAGGAAAGTTTTAGCAAAAAATACAATGTTTGGTTAGAAAGGTATTCTAAAAATATAATATCATGTTTCTTATCACTCCATTAAGGCAATTTGTACAGATACAAGGAAGTTCAAAATCTAAAATCTGAGGGGGTAAAAAAATGCTTGTATGCAGCAAATATTGCCATAATATGTCAAACCCATCAAACAAAGAAAAAAGAATATTATCAATCTTACAAAACATATGGCCAGTGACACTCTTCATAAGAAAGCAGACAAGGTCACAGTGAAGGTAATAAAGTCCAAATAAGATGTCCTCAATGAAATATAAACCTGTTCTTTAAAAACATAGAGGACTCAGCAGCAACAAGTGCTATTTTAACAAATATGTGCCTTGGTTAAGTGCAGGAAAAAGAAAGTACGTATCCAAAACCTTCTGTAGTCCTTAGCAAGAAAGTAACGAACTTCAATATAGCTAAATTTCCAAAAACTTCCAATAATTTAAAACAAATCACAAACTAAGCAAACTAGTTAGTAGTGTTTCCGTTTCTATGCTAACTAGACAGCCAATATTCTTCTCAGAACAAAAATCATAACTATTTAAACAGTTACAATACTGAACGATCACTGGATATGACACTGAAAATGATGGAATTACTTTTCATGATCCTCATTTTTTTGACCAAAAATCAATACTATAGGACAACTTAAAAAAGAAACTCTAATACTGCAATCGTAATATTATTACAATTACAGCTAAACAAACTTTCAAAAGAAAGCGGACATAGTAATCCCATGTATGGGAGCGACCTACCTGTTACTACGGAGTAATCGCACCAATGACTTAGACACAATACCAGCTTCAGCTTTTGGTGCCAAATGCCAGTAAAGCTGTGCAACTGCCATTACCACCTAAACCAAAAATTTCAGAACAGCACATTAACTTCAAACAATCATACATATCTATCACAGCTGCTTCAAACCTGTAGAACTATCAGCTCAATCTTTAGAAAGCAAAGCACATTGCCAGGTTCTTCAAAATCAACAAAGCAGACTTTGGGAAAAACATCAGAATGAAGGCTTTTTATTTTTTCTAAAATCAGAGCTAATGTTATAGTATACAATTTGTTATATATTCCTCCCACTATTTGTTGTACATTATAATACGTAGCAAGGCAGCACAACCAGGACAAAGAAAACAAACTAGGTAATTGAAACTGTGAACACACTGATATCATCCTTAATAATATTGCTAACATCAGCTGTACAAATTAATGATGAAATAGTGGTAAAAATTCTGCAAATGTGCTTTATTTTTATTAAATATAAGTTCAATATTACCTATTATTTAGTTTCCACTTAAAATCTTTCATTCCATTATTCTATTATGCAATTTATAAAATGACAGCTGCCTTTACTGGCAGTCTCGAATCCAACCCAGAACTACAGGGCTGTTGTATGCCAGCATCCTGGATAGCAAACAGCAGAACTGAGACATAAACAATTTAAAATCTATACTTCTATTTTTATTTTCAAATGTTCTTGTAAGTGAAAGACAAGTTATTAGCTTTATGCTGAGTAAGTCACGTCACAACCTTCTCTACAACATTGTCATGGTCAACTTTCCGTTCAAAATGAAACAAATTACAGAAAGGAGACTCCTTGGAGCCATCATTACAACCTAACTTGGTTTCTTGAGTCTTAGTATCAATAAAACAAAAATTACTGCTAAACAATAAAAAGTGATTAAACAACGAAAAGACAAACGAAAGACTTTTAGCAATGCACTACAGACATCTTTTGTTACTGACAAAAATCTAAGGTGAAAGGGAAAACAGTTAATTGCTACTAAATTTTGTGAATGTTAAAAAAATTGGTGGAATACAATTCAAAGCAGCACGATTTCCCTTGACATACTGCACTTAAACATCTCAGTTAACTTTAATATCAGAAAGCTAAATCATAAATGTAAGAATCAATACCATATTAAACAGACACAAAGAAAATGATTTATGGAATATAGAAGATAAGCAATGGAACCTGTTCTAATCACAGTATGCTGGCAAACATATCTAAGATATTTGCTCTTTGTGTGAGATGTATAAACACTGAGTTTAGCAAAAGGCTGTGCTCTAACAAACTTATTATTGTAAACTTGCATTCAATTTGTTTTCAAAGTCTGCTGGTGGACTACAAGTGGTTTTGAAAGACTTAGATATTAGTTGGAATCTACAAATATGTTCCAGGGGAGAAACAAAACACTCATCTGTTTGGCTTATCAAGCACAGGTTGAGAGGTGACTTAATCACTCAGTATCATAATGATATATTCATTATCATCAGAAGTATTTTCCTAAAGATATCTAGACTTTATTAACAGGACAAACTGAGGTTAGAAATGAAGTTCTGTGATCTGAATAATGTCACAATGATTTGCCATCAGCATGGCTTTCTGCAGTTCTAAAAATTTACCTGCATCTTAATATCTCATGTAAACATTGCAAAGTATACTAGATGTCATATCTATTCTGGAACCCTGCCAAGGCACCAGCGCTAAGAATTTGGCTTGGATTGATGAAGAATTCAGGCATATAATTGTCTGCTTTTAAAATGTGAGAGTCAAAGGGAAGTACAACTTACTGAATCAATAAAAAACTATGACTTTCTTTGAGAATCGCTACCATCAAAACTGACAGTTCGTGACATCCTAACTGAAGAGAATTTAAGCTTTAAAATCTAGGTACAGTATAGTCACCACATGCCTTAGAAGTTACATTCAAACGTTCTCAGACTTTCTCTAATACTTTGTTTGTCCTTAATATTTGGAGCATATATCATATTCAGTTCAAGTGTTTCGCTCAGATGCTAAGTTAATTTAAAAAAAGAAAATATTGTACTCCTGTAAGTTACTAGAGAGTATTATCATCACTTTTAAAGAGGTGTAGCTTTTACTTTTCAATCTTTTAGATTTTCTGGAAGCATAGATATTCAGTAGTTTAACATTTTAATCAAAAAGGAACTTGTCATACAGCAGCATTTCGGCTTTGAAGCAAGGGCTTTGTATTTCGTAACAGTAGCCTGTGATCTGGGTCCATAGTATAGGCATTTTTCACTTTCCCATCCTTTTCTTTCTGTTCTTCATCAGATTCATAGAAATGATTTTCACTATATTCTTCAACCAACTCATCACCCTAAAGACAAAATTACAGAAACTTATAAAGAATATTTGAATTAACTGTTTTTATTCATTAAGCAAGTAACACACAACATCACCATTTTATGCAAGATTTATGCACTTTTTAAAAAAAATTATGGGCTCATTTACCCCAGTTTGCTCTAAGCAGTAAATGTACCGACACAAAACACACCTTAAAATACATGCAAGATTTCCTTAGAAAGACAATTAACTGCTAAATGAAATATCTCCATTAATATTCTACAAACCAGATCAGTTATGAATATTGGTCTTTTTTGGACTTAGAGTCTATGATCAGAAATTGACATTTCTGAGAAGACAGTAATTTCAAATTCTCTCTTCTTTGAAAATATAATGCAAATCACGCGCATTCCTCCCTCTCTAGCAACACATAAAACAGCAGATCTCAAAAGAAGGAACAAGCTTTTTCTTAAGAAATTAGACGGTAAAAAGATCATGCATCCCGAGCCTGGTCTTCTCTGACGACGTACAAATCTCTCAGCTGTTTAAATATAGTTATGAATTATCAACAAAACGTCACTTAAGAAAACAAAACAACACACTTGGAGAGTTCATTACAGTTTGAAATACTAGTAAATTGGGCCCTTCTTTTACTCCAGAATGCTAAATAAATGAAAATACAGGAATGGATCTGATTATGTAAATGTGATAAATTGAAATAAATCTCAAGGGTTTTTACGTGGATCAAAAAAGGACAAATAATACATTTACAGTGTTTCACTATGCTTACCTTTAATAAGCATTAAGAAGTCCACAAACTTAAATAAAAGCAAGATGGAAACCCCCAGGATTAGATCAAAACATGATACGGATTATCAATATTAGGAGTACCCAACATTACAAAACTTGAAAAAATAAGCTACTGATTTCTGTAACTTGTTATATCCAACTGTGTGCCCTTGCCCTCCTAAATTCTTGTACCTCCAGAACACCCAGCTAAGACAAAGAGCATAACTGTGGCTAGCTGGAGCTATTCACATTACAACAGGCTGGCTACTATCAAACACCAGCCACATCAACAGGTCTGCTTGTCTTTCTCTCAAGTCTCTGTCCAACTATTCTAAGGAATATCCAACACTACACAATGGTTCAGAGGATTGTTTAAGTAATACACCCAACTACTGCTTTTTTTTTTAAAAGACATTACCTTTTGAGACAAATGTAACTTTAATTCCAGCTGGTAGCAGCAAGCAATCAAAAGAGAATGAAAGAATGATAAAAATGAAAATAAAGACCTATTTAACAGGTCTTCAGAAATGGAGGCAAGGGTAGAATCAGACCTTTGTTCTATGCCTTGGTCAAAACTCATGTGTAGTGAAAGAGCCCATAAAAGTGTCTACAGTAGAGGCAAGGGGGCTGGGGGAGGGAAGAAGTGAAAATAAATCAGATTTGTAATTGTAGTCTGGTTTTTATTAGAATTGGAAAGGACATTGAAAATAAAAACTTCCCGTCATGTTTCTTCTCATTTTTACTACTTGACGCCATCAGTGTTCGCATTGTTTTACAGAATCCCTAGCAAGTTCTTAGATTTTTTTATGCAACAGCAACCAAATGCTTTTCTTTTTTTTTTACTTCTCTGTCTGTACATCTTCTAAGCAGTCACCCTTGTAAGCTAAAACTCAGGATGCTAAATCAAGAGTACTGGTAACCAAAGTCTTTCCCTTGTCTACAGGAAAGGCAACTTGAAAGTAAAACTCCTGATCCCAGTGCATCTCAACCCTACACTGAACAAGCTTTCTCTAACAGAAGGAGGATAATACAATCTTCATTGACTCAGTCTTCAGTATCCCGGAAGCTGACTGCTGAACAGGCATGCACATCAGTACTATTGAACTCAACAGGAATACAGAGTTAGAAATTGTATTTAACTCATTAACTGCTGTCGTAAAGAAACAGTTTAAACTCTCATATTCCAACATTTTTTGAAGAAACACACTGACCTGAGTTCCAAATACTTACAAAACAATTTATGCCTCTAATGAAAACAGTTTTAATTTAAATCCTGTTAAGAGTGTTTATATTGAACCACCTTTTTCATAGCACCCTAGCAGAAGTATTAATGTGGTCTTTTCTCATAGTTATGTATTTTATTGCACTTTTACAATATTCCTCTTCTCTCAAATCTGTTGAGGTCTGGTATGAAATAATTAAGATCCCAACAAAGGATGACAACGAAATAAGTTTAATGAACTGAAATTCTTTAAAACTCAGTCAAAGTCCAAATTAGTCAGAACTTGTAGTCACAAGGACCTTACTAAGACAGAGAGAATATGTAATTTTGCAAAATTTTTGTATTATCATGGAAAGGAAGAGAGAGTATTACATAGAAGAGGCAGGAGATTGAAAGATAAAAACTTGTAGGCTTCCTGGTGTGCAAGAACTGTTGTTTCAAATTCTTTTACCACCCAGACAATGAGAGCAGTTACCAGGAAATGTGAACACTTTCAGTCACTCACAGCCTCTTAAGCCTCACCTGAACTGCCAAGTATACTGAGTGCTTTAGAAGGCTGCAAATCTCTTCCGCCTGGAATACTGGGGCTTGATTCTGTTCCCTGTTTATCTCTTCCAGCTCAAGGGGCCAGGTATTCCAAGAACAACTGGTCTTCCGATTAAAGACTGAGGCAAAGAAGGAATTAAGTACCTTAGCCTTTTCCTCAGCCTTCGTCAAGATGTTTCCCCCCAAATCCAATATAAGAAAATTCTCCTTAGCCCTTGTTTTGTTGTTGATGTATTTATGCTGCAACACTAAAACCAACATAGCCAGTCAACAGCAGTCCACTTGCTGCATTATGGACAACATCCTCGGAAAAGGGAAATGGCAGAAAATGTATAAAACTGCTTACTACTTAAGTGTATCCAAGATAAAATTGAAATTTTGAAGTTGTGTGTGAAGATGCCTATCTAAATTCTTCTGTGGGCTTCACAGATGTGTTTCAAAATACCATAAAAGATCTTCTGTGGTCTATCAGAGCAAACCAAAAATAATCCTCAAGAATGTTCAAACAGCCATGGAGATGAGCTGTGACAACCTTCTGACAGATGAGCAGACCTCAACCAATCACACATTAATAATCACATGCTGGCAGAAGTATCCATCCTCTTCACAACAGGAAGTCCTTGAATAAGATGCAGGTATGTCAGTACAGGAAAAGCTTGACATGAAGAATTGCTAGTGGTCTAAAAAAGGCATAGTCCCACATTGTAAAAACATTTGAGAAATGACCAACTTACTCTGCAGCCTGGCTGGAGAAAGGCCTTAGAAAGCACAACGCTAAGTTTGCCACAGAGATCTTCAGGTACTAACTGGATGAATGCAAGAAATAACTTTTGTCTTAGTAAACCAAAGGGAACTGAAGAGTCAAAGAATAAAGGGAACAGATCATCCACTCCACACAATATCTTCCTTTCAAGTACTAACCAGTCATTGAAGTATACTCACTCTTTCTTAGGTACGCTGCTATTATAACTAGTAGTGTGATAAAGACTTGTGCTACTATGAATGAACTCATAGGACCTAGCAATGATCTGATTAGATTCACTGATGGCCACGTGAAAGTAGGGGAGTATTTGAAGTCCACACGTATAAGTACCTAGTGCCATTTTATAGTCCCTCAAGCAAAAAAAGTATCTGATCCTGAAGGTATGGAGCCTACAGGAGATCCGTAACAATTGAAGACAGGGCATCTTGTGGCATTTAGAATAATGTTAGACACTCACACAAAGGAGTCATATCCTGTTTTCTTTAAATGTTCAAAGCTGCAGACACTGCCCCTTTTGTAGGAAAAAAATAATGAAGCAAACAATCAAACTCTTTTTCTGTTCAAAATTAGCTGTTGAATCTTTTATTGTTAGGAAAACAAGTTTCCATTGAAGGAAAACAAGTTCCCAGTATGTAACAAAATCCTGCTGATGCTTTTGTGTGCAGAGTCATCAGAAAGAAATGGGCTGAGGAGTACAAGATACACTGAGAAACAATTCAGACCACAGTACCAGGATGCATGTTAACAAACTGTAACCATTAGTAACAAACTGTAACCAATAGTTACAACTATTCCTGAATGCACAGAGAGCAGTAAGTGACTTTGCTGTCACCAGACCAGAACAATGCGTTCTGTGTGGTCTCATACATGATGTACTTAGAGCTTTCAAGAACAGTTACTTAAAAATGAATGACAATTTTAGAAACTTAATTTCTCCCTTCTACCACACAGAGTATAAAAAGATTCTGGTAATGAAGCAGTGGTCTGAAATATGACCAGTATTCTACCAGCAAAGAACTTGTAAGGAGGTTTCCTGAAGAACTGTGCAGCTGTAAGACCAGAAGGTTTATGCCCATACTCCATTCTGAAGTAAGCCAAAATAGACTTAACACCTTCAGTCCAAAAGTCAGTAAGCACAGAGTGCAATGATTAGGTAGGGAGATATAGAAACAATAATACATAGCCTATTTATATAAAATATTCATCCATGATTATCACACTACCAAACATCACATTCTATCACTCCATCAGGGACTAGACCTACTGCTCCTACATGAATCAAAAAGTACATAAGCACATTCAGTTAATTCAACCACAATGGAATGAAGTACCAATACAGATCACAAGATCATTGTGATATTACTCTGATATGTTTGAATATTACCTCAATTATAACCAGTCAATTCATTACCATCGGGACAGAGAGGACAAAAAGAAAACCTGAGGTTTTGGTTAGATTTGTAGCACAATGTAGATCTGAAGCCACTGAAACAGCCTTGGACTCCGACAGTGACCTCTTCTGAGGGTCATTTTTCAGATTACAACTCTATTCAAATGACTCTGCTGAAATTATACCAAAAATGTAACATATTAATAGTTATATAAAAGATATTATATCATGCCAACAAATTACAATGGAAATTGGTACTTAAAGTTTTAGATAAAAGTTAACATGTTCTAGTCAAATGAGATTTCATGGTTCCTTGCACACAATTATATTCATGGGGTCTTAAGGTTTATTTATCTAAAGAGATAAACATGCTTTCAAGCTAATAGAAATTGAAGTGAGTATTAATGGAAATGCTATTTGTGACTAACTGAAGAACTATTTGGCTTACACTGAACTATATTTTCTGTTTCTAACCTTTATTCTATAACCATGTTGGGCTAACAGTCATATGATGTTGAAACCCAATCTATTTTAGAAATGTAAACAACTGCCAGAAAATGATACAAAACTGAAAATGGCTTGACAATGTGAGTGACACTGAAATTTCTTACCAGCTTTCCTATAATTCAGTGGCAAAAACATTCTCAACCATCTATTAATACAAAAATTTGAGACACATGAAAAAGGTAGGTTGATACTCCATGATCTAAAAATGCAGAAAAAGAATGGGAAAAGAAATTTTCAAGTAAGAAAACTCCTCTCTTCTTTTCTGCCTTCATTGTGTTCATACTAGTAGACACTCCTTTCTGTTTTCAGGGTACTGACCAGAATGCGTGCATTTTCACACAAGAAATTTCCCAGAAATTTCATCTCACTGGGACAGTTTTGAGCTGGTTTTGAGGTGACACATAAAATAGCTTCCTCTTGCCACCACCCCCCCCCCTCATTTCAAGTGTGTGGAAAAGGTATGACAATAAGAGTGCAAAGACAGACAGATTTGCAATGTAAAGAATAGAAAAAGCATTTACAGTGCACGACAGAAAGAAACGACAATAAAAAGAACAATACAAAGAAAGGGTAAAACAAATACCACAAAAATAAAAAGGAGACAGAGAAAAGGTGAAGAGATAAATTAAGGGGAAAAAATACCATTGGCTTCTGGGTAAAAGTTTCCAATTTTGTTCCCTCAAGTTCAAATACTGAAGTAGAATTTGGAACTAGTATTCACAAGTTTTGTTAAATGATTGAGAACGTTTTAGGCTTTTTGTGATGGTTAATGTTTAATCTCAGCTTAAATTTTATCTCAGTTTAAGTATCTGCAGAGGCAGTATAAGCCATCCTATCAAGACAGCAAGCACTGATGAACCAACTGTCAAGCAAAAGTATTCTTCCACAGAGTTGCAAAACCCATGAAGAAAACCAGGTAATTGTTAGTTACTTTGGGACTGCAACCCAGAAAACAGCACTATATGCTGTAAAACCAGTATTATTAGTAAGTATCTGTCACAAATAATAAACAAGGTCTGGAGACACAGCCATTTCACAGATCTTCAGCCTTGCACAGAACTGTAATGGTTCACAGTATCCTTCCTTTTCTAGAGTTCCTAATATACCCTCCAGTTACACCAAATCATACATACTTACTCCTTAAAACAGCTCAATTTCATTTTCAATGGAAAAAAAGTAGATGATTTTAAAAGTAAAAGTCGAAGAGAAAAAAGGAATCTTCCCCATTTTGCACATATGCAAACACACTGATACCTTAATTTTTAAGGGGTTTTTAAATGCAGTTGGGACTGCTTACGTTTTCTAGGTGTTTATCAAACATCTAAATCAGATCTGGGATACAGCACTAGCTCTAGATGTTAGTGAGGAGTCTCAAATTTTCAAGACACAAAATGACCCAAAACCTTAGAATAATGTTGACTGTACTTAGATCGGCAGTTTGAAAGATGGAAGCCTACCCTACTAATTTAAGCATCATGAACGAATATTAAATTCTATACGACAGGATTTTTTCCCCCTGAAAGCATCTTAAAACATCTATTAATTCATTTCAGTGATACTCTCACACCAACAACTGATGGTATATTTATTCTGACGGTAAAAGCTATGATGGAAAAGCACATGCGGCTGAGGAAACTAGGGCTGTTTAGCCTAGAGGAGACTGAGGGGAGACCTCATCACTATCTACATCTTCCTGAAAGGAGGTTGTGGCGATGTGAGTGCTGGTCTCTTCTTGCATGTGACAGACGATAGGATGAGAGGAAATGGCGTAAGATGCACCAGGGCAGGTTCAGATTACACATCAGGAAAAAGTTTTTCACTGAAAGGGTGGTCAGGCATTGGACTGGCTGACATAGGGAGGTGGTTGAGTCGCCATCCCTGGAAGTGTTTAAAAGGTGGGTAGATGAGTTTCTTAGGGACATGATTTAGTAAGAGGACAGATACAGCTGGACTTGATGATCTCAGAGGTCTTTTCTAACCAGATGTTTCTATGATTCTATGAATACCATTCAGGCCTAAGTTACCTTCAGTCCTCTTGTCTGGCATTTTTCCAACCATAAAGTAGAAGAAACTTGATACACTCTCATAGAGATGGATGACCCAAGATAATTTGAAACATATCATATTTACTCTTCCTCGTGGTCCTCTAGAAATATGCCATAACGAATCAAAAAATCTATCTAACACTACAAACAGGAGAAGAGTACAGGCTCACACTCAGGAGACTAAAGCTCCCTTCACAGCAGAGGGTCTGACCTCACACAGGTGTTCCTCAAACAAAGGAAAAACTAAATAAAAGTTTACCTTTGCAAAGAAGGAGCTAAGGAAGCTTAGTTTGCAACTCTTCCAATTATCCATAGAAATCCCTGGCGTAACGATGAAAAGGCCACAGAAGTTACTAGACAGAGAATAATATCCCACAGATAAGAGCCCGGAATAGAATTTACGAATATCTTTGCATCCAGGGTGGTCCTGTAGTATTCTAAAACACCATTCTTTTCACAGTGCTCACACAACTTTCTATAATTGTCACTGAAATGGCCACAATTAAAGCTAGAAACTTGGGTCATTCATGGCTTGATGGGGGCCTGGTATTCAAACTAAAAATGATCAGCAGTTAGAGAGCAGATATTTAGATTTCTATAAAACTATTTCAGTGTTTCCCACCAACTGAATTTCACATCTGTAAATCACTGATCTAGAATGCCTCTCTATACTATACACTAATAAAAACCCCTAATCCTGAGTCAAGAAGGTAAGACTAAGGCACTGAGGGAGTGCATAGAAACTTTGTTAGTCAAATTTATGGGAAAAGTAGGGGTTGCTTTCTTCATTTGAGTTGCTACAGATGTCCTAGAGAACTTGCCTACAGAGATTCTACCCACTGCACACCTGTCATGGGACTAACGGAAACCACACCTTGATGCAAAGACAATCAGTATTTTTTATTACAGACTGTACTTCTCTTTTGCCAGCAGAAAGTGCTTGGCAGCCACAAATCAAACCAAATCAGGAAATATATGTGGCTGAAATTCAACCCTCCTTGTCATTTCAGTTATTCTTCTGCTGGATCAGCTTCTTTATACAGATTGCTTTAGAAACATTATATCCCTAACATAATGGAAGGGTGGGAAAAGACTAGGCCAAAGTAGAAAGACAATAATGCTCTCTTTTAGTGACAGAAGAGACTATTATACACCAATCGTGAAAGCAGTCTCAGATTATATCAATAATAACCAGAAAGTTTTGTTCAGAATTTCAATTAATCAGCTTTCTACAGTCAACTTAACGCTCTAAGTTATTCTCATCTTAATTAGTACACCTAGTAGGGAAAAATAAAACTAGTATTAAATAGTTATCCATTCCATTGTACGTCCCAAAATGCTTCACTAAATATCTTCAAATAACTGAAGTTCATAGTAAAGATTAATCCTTCCTTGTGTATATCAAAAAGAACCTGGTCAGAAAGTACTGCACTTTGACAAAAAGGGAAACGGTAACTGAATCCAGAATCCTCAGACTAAGGATTCTGAAAGGTATTCTAAGAATGGAAGAAATAAGCAGTATAACACAACTTTAACGTACACTGATTTTCCTAAATTTAGACTTTTAATCTTATCAGCCAAATCAGGTTCAAGTAACTCTGCTGTTATACGTGGTTTCACACTTGCATCTGAAGAGGGCAGCTTAATGGAAGCTAAAGATGAGATGACTGTTTTTGATCTCTGGGGAAGAAAACTCTCTGGCCTCATAATCTTTTAGGACAAACAACAACAACAATAACAACAATAATAGCAGTAACAACAACAATAATAATAATAATCAGTAGAACTATTATCTGTTAGAACTATACAGCACAAATATCTACAATGAAACTTCAGTAAGGCCTACAAGGTACTAATTAATAACATATCTTTATTAATTTTATCCTAAATGATTGAATGCTATTCTCAATATTTCTTAAGCATGTTTGACTATCTGTCTGCTTACTCATCTCCTTACTGAAGAAGAGTGCAATAAAATTTCTAAATCCTCTACTGAGAGAAAGAGAACAGAAGAAAGGAAAGGCGTATTAAAATTGATTCACTGTGAAACAAATGATTTACATAAACAATATTTTGAAAGAACTTAAGCTTGTTTCATTTTTATAACTTTACCTAGGAAATTCACCTAGTCAACACGAGTCTATGAACCTGAATAAATCTTTCCCTTCTTCTGTTCTCAGCCTCTCCTTATACGCTTTAGAAGTTTTATTACGCTCTCCTGCAATAAACCAGCAGAACTGATTCAAAACACTGATCACAGAGTTAACTAGTTATACAAAAGTTAAGAATAGCCAGTATTTCCTCTATGCTTTCTTTATCATTCACTATTACAGTTCACTCAATGCACACCCCAACATGGGGAAGGAAAAAATAAACATTCAGAGCAGTACTAGACACTGCTGAGCAGTTTTAAGTAGCCATTAGACACTGAATTTCACCACACATAACCAAGACCTTTATGGAATACACTAAGAGTTTTTAACTATAAGAGACTAAGAAAACACTACAAGAGCAGGAAACATTTCAAAGGGTTTAAAAAAAGACTAAAGATCACAGAACAGATGAGGTCAGAAACGACCTCAATATTTTGTCACAGCTAGCAATCACAATAAATATTTCCAGTATGTTTCTTTCTGCAATTCGTCAAAAACCAGGCTACTTTCCAAGATTCATGGGTTTAGGCATATATACTTAAAGACTTCATATTTTTCTCCTAAAAGTCCTGTGCTGATTTTGGCTGGGATAGTTATTTTCTCCATAATAGCTAGTATGAGTCTGTTTGGGATTTGTGCTGGAAACAGTGTTTGATAATACAGCGATGTGTTCATTGTTACTCAGGAGTGCTTACACAGAGTCAAGGCCTTTTCTGCTTCTCCCACCAGCAAGCAGACTGGGGGTGCATAAGAAGCTGGGAGGGGACACAGCTGGGACAGCTGACTCTAACTGACCACAGAGATATTCCAATACTATATGCTGAGCATTATGCCATACGAAGCTGAGGGAAGAAGGAAGGAGGTGGAATATGTGGAGTTATGGTGTTTGGCTTTCCAAGTAACTGTTATGAATGATGGGGCTCTGCTTTTGTGGAGATGGCTGCCAATGGGAAGTAGTAAATGCATTCCTTATTTTGCTTTGCTTGTGTGCACGGCGTCTGCTTTACTGATTAAACTATCTCTATCTCAGCCCATGAGTTTTCTCACTTTTACTCTTTCAGTTCTCCCTTCCATCCCAGGGGAAGAGTGGGTGAGCAGTTGCACGGTGCTTACTTGCTAACTGGGATTAAACCACAACAAGTCTTTATTCTTCTACATAATTTTCTTCAGTCTTAATTTATACACCTTCAGCCTCACCCCCCAGTCAGTGCCATCTAATTCTGAGCACTTTAAATTGAGCAATACTTCAATAATTAATCCTAAAAGTATAAGCTTGAGACATGCTTCTCCTAAGTGGTTGTTTATAAATTACTTTGTCACCACTGAAACCATGATCAATCTGAATTCAACATTTTTTCCAATCTTAATTGAACACAAAGTTTATTTTTGCAACCTGTAATTGTCTGAAAGAAAGCTGAGCAGCCCCCTAGAGTCACCTTTTTGCAAGATTACAGCTCCATTTTGCTCTCTGCAATGACTGCCAAAACTTCTGGTCAAGTAAGCCGTTTTTCAGATGACACTGACCCAGACAGCACACACATTTGGTGGTGTATTCACGTACCAGTAAAGCTGAAGCAGTGACTACCTCCTGTGATGCCCATCTTGCAGAAACAGGGATAGGTGAAAAGCTTGAAAATCAGTTCCTAAACTGCTAGACTGCAACTCAACACATTCATGTAAACCAACAGCAACTTTATTTTAAACACCTTCATGTATTAAGACTGCAAAATGCAACAGTTGAGGAGCTGTGTGCAAACAACTTGGTAGTCCCAGCAACTCCTGTGACAAGTGCAGGGTAAAGCACTTAAACCGGGATGCATTACACTGCTATCTACCATCAAAAATGTTGTTTCCCAGAAAATGTTTGAAATTGTTCTTCCCCATTAGTCCTGAGTAGGTATTTTCACTCCAGAATATGACTGTCCTCCCCTCATTCCAGTTAATACATGTTAAAGCTGCATAGAGTTCACATGGAAAAAAGGTTATTCCAAAACTGCTCTTCATATATGCGTACTTCAAAACCACCTTTCAAGTATAGCAAGACAAATAGGATAAACCAAGGGGATTCTTCCTCACCATGTTCAACATCAGAATTAAAAATCTACTCTTCAGAGAAGCTAAAAATATGAATATAGAACTAAGTATTCTTGTTTAATGGATAATTTTGTTTTGCAACAATTTTAAACTATTTCTCCAAAAACGGATTTTTCTCTGTACCTCCTAGTATTCAAAATATTTCTTCAGGTTTTTAAATGCACAAGCTATTTGTTCAAAATGTAGACCATTACTTGATGGGAATTAGCTCAACTTGAACAAAAGCAGCAAACGTATCTCAAAAAGTAAGGTAAATTTTAGTGAATAAGAATGCAAATATGCATTTTAGCAGCCTTCAATTTATTAATCTGATAGGTTTAATTTCCATTTTCCTGCATCAGCTTTATTTATAAAGTGTCGCGCCCTATAAATATGCTGTTATTTTCTATAGTCAAGCACCCTCTTAACAAATCTTCTCATTAATATGTAAATTTAAAGTCAATCGGTCTTCTCCCTGACAGCGCCATGAATTCCTAGTGCACTGTATAATCGGCTTTGACTTGGCATCTACTATTTATCATCAAAGATGTCAGTTAGAAAAATTATGGAAAAAGCACTGCAATTGATATGACTGCAATCTACTTTGTCGACACTTAATTGTTCCTCAAATCATACATTTACATATAAACAGCCTAAATACTGATCCATAATGATGCAAATAAACTAAATTAAAAACCTCTTCAACTGCACAAGATGCCCTGTTGTATGATGAGTTCATTTAAGAACCTATTGACAAAAGCATGCATTTCAAGCAGTCCCAGAAAAAAAATCCTGCTAATTTAATTGCTGAGTAGGTAGACAAACTAAATTTTACACTGAAGTTCATGAAAGTGGAAACAAAGTGTTATTAGTACTATAACACTGATAACCAATTTTAGGTTGACATAAGCAGTATTGTTACACAAACCTTTTACATTCCTAGAGAAGAAGCCACAGTAACAACTGTCATCCATCCAGTTCCAGTGAAAAAAGTACTTCAGAGTCTTAAATAAACCTAATACCATCAAGATCTTCAACCTCTCAACCAAAGATGAGAGCTCAACATCATCTTTTACTCATCCTTTGTCCAATCACAGACTAAAACTGGCTTAAACCAATTGTTAAACGGTAGCTTTAGGCAAAGCAAATTATTAATATTGATTCTTTCAAAAGGTCGGAGAGAAGAATGCAAGTTACTTGCTTTCAATAAGCAACATGTAATACACACTCTGCCTCAACAACACTAGGAAAACATATTTCCTAAGTGTCTCATTATCTAAAAATGATTTCCTTATTTCAAGCAATTTTGTGGAAAGACATATTCTTACAAATAATATAATTTTCATCTGAAATGAAAAAGGTTGTTTCAGAAACCGACCGGTAATGCAGAAACATGATTCTACTTCAGACATCTTTGCTGTATTTCTAGTTTTCTAATCATGATAAACCCTGTTTATTTAAGAAGGGAACATAAATCAGTCTGAAATTAGCCGTTTGTTCAAATATATCTCCTTACAAATCTAGCTGTTTGTCCAAATACATCTCCTTATAATTGTTTTCACATAATAAATTATACATATATTATCATAGAATGGCATTGCATTTCAGTATGACTCCCAGGCAAAGGGTATCAAAAGACTGAGGCTGAAAGAACTCAATGATAGCTGATATTCTGTATTACAATGCTGAAAAAACAAACCTTTAAAAAATTCGTTAATATGCTAATTATAAACCACAATAATCTGCACTGAAATAACAATGCCTGAACAGAAGTGCTAAGACACATTAGCTGAGCTACAGCAGAACTACTACAGTGTAAAGAAAATAGAAAAAAAGACAAAAGAAAAATCTAATGATGAAACTTTGTCTAAGGTTCTGAGATCACCATGTACCCCAAACATCCTTTTATGCCACCACACAAAGTTCACCTCCAACTACCGCTGTAAAACAGTACATACATATATCAATAAATATGCACATCTCTAAACTTGAGTTAGTTTCATATTAAATGCTAAAACTTAACAGTATTAATACCCCTAAGCCTGTAATAAACACAAATACCTGGAGCTGTGGAGCAGTTTTAAGTAGTTCTTTCCAGAAGTACTTAGTCTTTTCATTTAAATTGTTATTTGGCATTAAATCCCTATTGAAACAAGTGTTAATATCATCTATTTTTGAGCTGTCTACTATTTTGCTCTTATAAATGACAGGATTTGTATTTTGAATACCCCTTTTTACAAATTTCAAGTAAAGTTATACTCATATTTATATACTATAAATAAAAATATCACAGTATTTTTTAAATTGCACACTTCAAAACCATATTCAAGTCTCCACACAGTCCCTAAGCACATTAACAAAGCCTAGACAAGTAAAGCAATGTTCAACATGCTGTGATACTTGGTATTCATACCTACAAAGAAAGCAGATTCTACCCAGTTTCCCAGAATGGCAAACCTTTCTAGCTCTGACTCATACAAAATCTCCTAGAGCAAACAGCCATGCCATTCAAAGAACCACAGAAAAAGGATTCTCTCCACTGACCCTGGGATGTGCCCAGCGTAAGTAAGAACATGTTATAGACTAGAACGGGAATACTCATACTCTGAAGAAGGGCAGATGTCTTGTGTCAGCGAAGCCTTAGATAGCTAAGAATTACGCATTTGCTTTCTATTTTTATTAGCACCTGCAAAAAAAGGCATCTTAAAAGACTAAGTATATCAAACCATGGAAATAATTCTTAATGTAAGCACACAATAGAAATTTAAAAAGCCACAAGCTTACCTTCCACGGGCTTAGAAACTGTGTACGTGCGTATCGAGTTAACATATGGATTATAACAACTTGACCCCACTCTTCCACATCAACCAACAAGTTACAGAGCTTTCGGTAGTTCTTGTGAATCAGATCTATCCTATCTGGACACACTTCCTCAAATGCCATCACAACGCTCCCAGCTACCAGCTAGAAAACAAAATATAAACCAGGTCAGTGTTCCTTCTACAGTTCATGCACAAGTGAGAATCAGAATTAATATGATCAATTTTCTGCAGTTTCAAACGGTTTCTATTCAGTGAAAAGAAACAACAACAACAAAAAGTTCACGCCTACAGAAACGGTATCTTATTTAAAACAGAATTGGGGTAAGTTTATTAAAATAGAGAAAACATTTTCTGTTTCTATTGCACACATAAATCTTAGCTCTCTGCCCTGAAGACACAGTGCAATGTAAGCAGAAATATTTTTCTTAGTTTCCGAACGAATTATCAGAGAGCTTGCAATTAACTCAGAAACAACAGGAAACAACAAGAAGTATAATACAGCCATATGTCTGACAAGGGCTACTGGGATTCTCTTACCAATATCGGCGTGATCAAACTAAAGAGGAGATGGAGTAAGTTTCCCAGTACTACTGGGATCCAAAATTCTTTCTCTATATGGTCAAATTAACTGTTACATGAGATTTTATATTTAGAGTTTCATGAATAATTGTGTGAAAAAAGGCATAAAAATAAGCTATACAATATAGAGATATATTCACACTTTTCGACAAAGAGCAAAAGCAGAATTTCTGCATGTTGAGTACTTCCCTACGAGCTCCATAATTACAGGAATGGATTTATGCCCTGCTATGTCTTCATGCAATTTTTTGCCTCCACAAGAAAGAAATCTGTATATATACACAAAGACGTTCACACTATGATTATTAAAATAGCTTTGCTTTCACGAGAATGTTAAATAGATTCACCAGTTTTAAGACCTCAAGGCTTGTTGAAACCTTCTGATAGGGTATTTTAAAATAAAGAAAGGAAAAACACATCGGGGTTCCTGTTAAAACTCTGGCAACAGATTACTTTAACTGTGGGAAAACCCAAAAGCTGACCATGCATTACAAGGACACATCATTGTACACCTGGAATTACTGTTCTTTCTCTTCTAATTGCTTTAATTAATATTTGTTTTATGTCAGAGTACGTGTTAAGACAAATAACTAAGACGATAAGACTTTATATGAAGCAGCTGATATGTATGCAGTTAGCACACATGCAGTATAGCCTTCTGGTAGCAAATTAATGTCATATTCTATCTGAGCACTGGGGAACTGCATTTCAACCTCTAAAATTTCCCCAATGACTTAAAGTAAGCAATTAAATAGAAGTGCAGTTTATTGAAATGGTACTTTTTGAGAAATATTAAATACAATGATATTCATGTGTTACATTTTTCTCCCTGTATTTGGCTGACATTTGGTTTATTAGTATGCACCCAACATTACAACTGAAAGAAAACAGCTCAGAATTTAGTCTTGCTATTATGCTAAACAAGTTTCAGGCTCTGTGGGGATTTTATGAATTACCAATAAGAATAAACGTGAAGTTGCATTTATTGTCTCCAGCCCTGTCCACATACTGGGACCTGTTGGTCCCAGCAAGTATACAATTCATTCCAGGGAGCAAAATTTGATTATTTGATAGAGCTAAATAAAACACACTTTACATCTAAAGTAATTTTCTATTTTTTGCTATATTGCAGAAAGTAAATTTTTTTATGTCGTATTAAACTTTCTCCTTAATAATCTGTTGCAGAAAGTTATTCTGTAATTAAAAACTGTTGGATTTGATGCTTAGTTGTGGGTTCAAAGCTCAGCAGGAGACAGTCGTTAACTCCAAGCAAATCACTATTAGTCCCGAGAAGGTATTCAATTAGGCCAGATTAATTGAGGATTGAAGAGAGGACGGGTGAGAGGAGTTATATGTTAGAACTCGCTTGCAGTAAAACAATTGATCAAGACGCAAAACTCTCAACTACAGTTATGGCCAGCCTGCAGAGGACAGTGGATGGACTGGAAGTTTTAGAAGACAGGGATCACATTTCTAGACCACAGAGATTTTTTTTTAGGTCACTGTCCCTTAGACTTTATTGTAGATATTTTACTGCTCTAAATTAGAAGACAGTATAAGGTCTCTTGACAGGTTTGACACACAAGGGGAGAAAAGGAGGGAGGGAATGAGGGGGAGAGAGAGTGACTTACACATACATCAATTTATGACTATAAGAACAGTCACAGCCTAATATTCTAAAACAGTCTTTTACATTCAAAGGTGAAGGACGACACAGACGCCGGGTTCCGAACGTAGTTCTGGAGTGGATACCCTTGCCTTTTACTGCTGCTAGTACTGCATACATATTTTGCTGTATTTTTCTTTCATTCGGATATGATATAGTTTGAAAGCTGACCTAAAAGACTGTATATAAACTAGTTTAGATCTTCTAATACTAAGCACATATCCAATGAACAGCGTTGGCTTTCTGAAAGTTCTATTACTGTGAGTACAATGTAATAATTTGATATTAAGAAACAGTCATACTTAAATACAGGAATTCTAAATAATTTCTAATTTCAATTCACACTAGTCACCTACTCGGGTTTACAATGAGAATGCTGTCACTTGTGAATGTTTAAAAGATATTAACAAAAATTTGAACCTACACTACGAAATGCAAGAGGTGCACTGGAAGAACAACCATTTTATTTTTATGACAAGTCCCTAGGTTTACAAGTAAATACAGGAATTGCCACACATTACGACACTATTTAACATCATATCCTTCTTATTATTGGATTTTCCAAAAGTAGGCTTTTCATTTGAAAGGGGGAAAGAAAAAGTGAGAATGTAAGACAGTTTGAAAATATACTGGTAATACGAGGATTCACCTGAGAAAGTTTCCTAAAGCTTTATTAATAAAGGATTATTTTCCAGTTGACACTGTTTCCCCTATAGTATGAATCTACTATACATCTAAACATCAGAGAAACAGCAAATAATCTTTGTTTATTAAATGTTCAACAATCCATAAAAATATTCAGAATTAAAACAAAATGATCCAATCAGAATATAAAACCAAAAAATATCGGTTTCCAAAAACCAGCCAGTTAATTTCCATCTCACTGTGCCAATAGCAGCTTTTTGTATAAGAAGAAAATATAAATCACTTCAACAAAACTAGCAATGAGCTCATCAAATTCAAATGCTGCTTTCCATTTATGTATTTTTTACATTAAAGCAATAAACATGGTTCATTTGTCTTCCACTGGTTGCCACATTTTTCTGTGCTGTTGCTATGAACTTCAGCCATTAGCTGTGCTCCAAGGTAAACTACATGAACCATCAACAAAAGTGACACCCAATCTATGGAGTTCATATTTTCTCCAGATTATCTATGCTAGTTGACAAGCTGGTAATGAAAAAAATCACACTAAGCAAATGGTTCCTCCAATAACAATAAATTTTCTATAAAATTATGAAGGGTACAAAACGTTTCCTTGCATCTATTTTGTCATGAATTCTAATTAACGTTGCGAAAACCTGAGAGTGCTGGGTCATCACAAGAAGTGCGTCGAGGTTTGATTGATAATACAGTGCAAGTTGGCCTATGCTGCCAAGATTCCTCTCTCAAATTAATGGCCACCCCACCTGCCCTAATCATAGAGCCCAAATGATATTCCCCTTCTTATTTCAATTTTTTGGAAGCAAGAAAACTGGAAAAGATCAGTCATTTATCTTCTAATAGCTGGATAATAGATCTATCACATAAAGACATCTGTACAAACTCAATTTTTCCAACAGAAGTGAAGCTTTTACCAACATTAAATCAATAAGTTAATAAAACAGTCTCATCTCCACATGTAGTTTCTAAACTAAAACATTAACTTACTAAAAGAAATATTCTGTTGAAAAGTATGCAGCCCAGCTTTCTTTCTCTATTATCCCCAAATATACTGCCTTAGTTTAAAAGATCAAGATCTTCATTGCAAAGCCATTACCAATTGCTAGGATCATTTTTTAATCTAAGGGGACACAATTCACAAGAATCTGTGTTTCATCTAGTAACCATGCAGTCTGCAAAAGAAATCTCAATACTTACCTATTTGTATAAAGTCTTTTTACCCCAAAATGCAACTCTTACTAAGTTACACCTGTTGTATTTAGGAGTAAATTATCACGCTAGAACAGAATATTAATTTTATTTATATATTAGAAGTAGCTTAATGAGATTAAAATATTCTTACTAAAGGAAAAAACAGTATTTAAGCAGAGACTAGACAAAAGTTTAGCTTTTATAAAACTGAGTAAATCTTTATTAGCAATAAACAGATACAGTGCAATAAGGAAATTTACTGTCAGTCTTCATCCAAAACTTGCCTCATTCCTTTCCATATTACTTCATAATGAAGTTTTCTGGGGACGCAGTATCTGTTGCACATATTTGGGAATCAATGAGCATCTGCAAGCCTGGCCAACATGTTTTGAAATTTCTCTCTAAAATTCTCGTATCTTAGAAGAGTTCAAAAGTAGTGCTGCACTGTATACTCCAGACCAAAAGCTATAACAGCAACGGCCATGATATAGGATAAAATACATGTGGCCACATACTAACTTGGTTCTCTGGATGAGGCTGAAAAAAAATCCATTTTATCATGCAGCACATGTATTTTTATTTCCATACAAACATCATAAACCTTCCTTATGAGAGATGTATGTGCCCAAACAAAATAAAATCAGATCAAACACTGAAATCTGCAATAAATTTGGACATTTTTAATATGCTCAGCAGCCATACAACTACATCTTAATTACAGTTCTACATTCTGCTTTTGTTTTTTAGATGCAGCTTTAGGTATACTTGTCGATACTATAGTTCGGACTGAGGAATGCAAGTCACAAGTTCTTTTTGCTTTACAGGTTTGGACAACAGACATGATTTCTTTTCAATATCAACATGAATTTTTTTTTAACTGCTGTAACTCAAGTATTCATGAACTTGATTTTTATTGTTTACACAATCAGAGTTGTAAAATACGTAGGCTACAAACACAGAGCACTTCTACAGTCCTTCACAGTATGCCAAAAGCAACGTAAGCAACAAATCCTGCCTTAAACCCTATGCCCTAAAACTAGATGATCAGGCTGGTTAACTGAACAGAAAAAAACAGAACTAGAGTGAAGGTAAACAGCATCAACCACAAAGAAAAACGGAACTTGTCTCCTCTAAAATACCCAATTATACCTTCCCAGGTAACTATGTGAGCAACTACATTACTTCCTGAGAAAATCATATCAGCATAAAATACTCACATGTTTTGTCTTCCTTTCTACATAAAATCATGTCAGATGCTCAATTGTCTAGAATCACTAGAAAAATAAAAGGAGCAGGCATTCACGCTCTTACAGCTGCTTATCAAAGTCTGAGGTACTTTCTTTCATAAACCAAGTGTAAAAACACAACCAGGATTTTCTTAGTCTCTATAATAAAAATACTTGTAAACAACTTATCTGTTTTAAAAAAAAATCCATCGGCACAAAATCACAACTTTGTTGAGACACTCCAATTCCCAGTTAGCTACCCTTGAGGGTATGTTAACGACAGTTTGCAGTTGATAATTTTGAATCTTAGATTAACTGAGAGCTTGGCTTTTAATTGAATCTTCATGTTAAGTCACTTAAGTAGAGTGATCTTTCATTTATATCACCAGAAATTTTAATGAAGTGCTGAGTTAAGGTTAGATCTCATCTTATTTTAAGCTTTGCTTACCTCAGCTTATATTGAAATTTATTACTGATTGAGACCTAAAAAATGAGCATTTTCTACAGTCTGATAAAATGGCTTAATTTTACTGTAGTGAAATTCCCAGAGAGTTTCTTACTATTTCAAATGCAAAATGACTCTAACTAATTTAAATACATTGTGCCTTTTCTGTGCAACATAAACTGCATTAAAAAAAAACTGTTTTGTTTAAATTTAGAGGCATCTATTAGTTTAGTAGCTATTCTATCTCACTTTAATGCAGAGATTATGTCAGTAAGTTTCAAAAATGCTGCCTGAAGTGAAATGGTTACAGAAAATGAAAGTTA
Organism: Dromococcyx pavoninus; assembly: GCA_033558185.1. NCBI lineage: Eukaryota > Metazoa > Chordata > Aves > Cuculiformes > Neomorphidae > Dromococcyx > Dromococcyx pavoninus. The sequence continues at coordinate 1,195,991 of JAUMJL010000934.1, forward strand.
TGCATAAAAACTTTTTATTAAACTGAAGTCTCAAGCATCACTTAATCAACATTCAACTTATATAAATCTTTCATGTTAATAATAAATTCCTCCAAACATGTCTAAAATAAAGGGAATTTTTTTTAAAAAATCACATTTAGATCTTCAAGCATCCAGTTATCACATACAATGCAGTATGGCTTGTCTGAGTATTACCAGCTCTTAAGTACAAAGAAATAGCAAAAAAAAATTTCCATCAAGGAAAAAAAAACGTGGAAAATCACAGATGTTTAAAAATTCCCAAAGTTGCTAAGATTCTCCTGCTCTGGTAAAGATAGTATTCAAAGAAAACAGCATTGCTTTCTCAACAAACTGATCTGTTGACATTAGATACAATCTATCAAAAGATAGCAACTAATGTTGATGTAAGGGAACAGCTTCTGCGCATATAAATTGAAGGAATTCAAAGATTAGTGTCAAGTAAACACTCGTGGTCTGAGTTCCATGTTATCACCCTACAAATTTCAGGCCATCTGCCTGAATAGGCAAAGGAAGCTCCAAAACCTTGAGAAATACCATTAAGAAAACACATGCACTTCACAAAGCTATGGCAAAATGCTGTTGTTCTATAGCTCAGATCTATTTCTAGAATTCCTGGGGCAACAAATTCAACTTTGTTCACAAAAATAGCAAAATATCTCACAAAAGCTTTTGTCTTTATGTATGCAGGAGCTTTTCTTTTACATTGTGTATGAAATTCAGCTTATCTTAGAGAATATAAAAACGGCAGTTCAAATTAATAAAAATTTCTCAAGAGGAACTTGAGTTAAAAAGTATCCAACCTAAGGTTATATAGGCTACATATGTACCTACCTGTACAAAAGGACCACTACCCATAAGCAGCTGCATCTCCTTCAATTTTGAAAGCTAATAGTAACTACAGGAGGCACTCCGTTTCTTCCATTCTGAGCAAACTGCTATATTCTCAAATTAGAGGCAAAGAATAAGCTTATTCAGATTGGAGTTACCTGCTAATAAAACACTTGTGCACTATGCACTTCCTGTAAGCAAACATCGAGGTTTTCTGGGAACATTTAGTGGAACATGACAAAAGCTAACTATGTGAAGTTCTTCCTTGCTAGACTTGTCTTCCCAAACCTATCAAGGACTTAAGAGAGACTGACCCACTAGATATCTCAACAAGCCAGTCTGGGATGAAAGAGCACATATTAATACCCGAGTCTTGACTCAGAGTCCTAAAGAGATATTTGTATGGTTCTTTTTTTGAATAATAATTCCTCGTAACACTTCCTGAAAAGTTAAAACTTCTGAAGCTGAGATGTCTCAGCCGAGGCTGGAATCACATCTTGCTAGAGAACAGACCAAGAGGAATCAGAGGAGGAAAAAGTTGCAGCAGTTAAGAATATTATGTCTCCAAAGAGATCCACGAGATCCAATTCTAGACCAACATTCTTAGCTTCTGGAATTTATTGATAAATAGCACAACTTTGACTATTGTTTCCGCTGAATCTTCATAAATACCTTGTCCATTATTCAGTGTCTCAGAGACATCAGAACTGTGGCACACAGTAAGCAATGAGCACTAATTCCCTTATAAGTAATTCCAAGCGCCAAGATCAGTTTGCAGGGAAAAATGAAGATCCAAACCTACTCTACACTTTTTTTCTCTAACATTTTGCTAAACTAAAAGTGTAAATGACTACTTGTTGGATAACTTGCCATTTACTATAAGCAATAAGGTCTAGGAAAAGAATGAAAACTCAGGGATTTTATTTTTCTGCTATTAGCAATAAAAAGAAGCATAGATCTTTATGTCTCCACGGGTATAAAGAATTTAATCTCACATTCAGAGATTGCATGCACACCAAGAGCTTGAATCATGAAAAGAAAATACACAAAGAACCACTAGGGGGGCTACTCCACAGAAGCACAAAGGCCTCTGACAAATGAGTACAGGTCAAGCATAGATGCAGTCAGGAGAACTAACTAACTGATTTACTGTCTCCTGAGCCATTAAGCTCTGACACTCTCCTTCAGTAACCCTTCAGTGGAAGCTGTAAGATATCTTTTAGAGGAGAGCACCATTTATGTCCTGAACTAGACTGTGCTAGAACAGATGATATAATCCTATGTGTTAAAAAAAAATTGGCAATCAGGAGATGAAGCAACACATTATCTGGTACCTAGTAATACTTCCAATTACTCAAAACCAATTAAATCTACTAAATTATAATCTGAAGAAGTTAATGTTTTTATTTACAACTATTTTCTATTTGAAGTCCACCTTTGACTCCTGATTCAATTATTTTTCTGCTTAGGCTTGGGAAATTTATTTGTAAAGCACAGGAAGAAAAAATAAAATGTGTGGTCATTGTGAGACATCCAGGAGTTAATACAGAAAACCTATACCCATATAGGGCAGTCAAAATATACAGGAGTGTTAAATTTACAGAAATTGTCCCAGGACACCAGTTTTACTTACCAGAGTGGAACTGGGGATATTTGCAAGAATGAGTAAGAGCACAGCAAGTATCATTGTTTAATAGCTGTACAGACTATAAGGTAGACTGATGTCAACAAGTATCCTGTGCATTGTACAGAAGTAATTTATTTCTACAGTATAACAAACAAATTTAAATTACCTAGAAAATTACCCAATGACAAAGTATTTATACATACACACTTGTATGCTGATTCATATCATTATATTACAAAATTAAGTTTAAAGAAGCATACATAAAAAATGTACTAACAAAACCATATTAAGAATACCCATGATGCATGTAAAATTGCCAGCATTATTAAAGATGACCAGTATTACAGTCATAGTATACTACATAAATACAGAATGATAGTTCTATCTAAAACAACACAAAACCACAACAGCAAGGGTAGAAAACTGTATTATGTACTGCTAAATAGCAGTAAACTCTTTAAAAACAGGAGTAAACTCTAAAAAAACATATGAGCATCTAATAGTATACTGTTCCTTACCGTACTTCTATCCTTCAAAAGCTTTTCTATCACTTCAATTAACATTTCCTTTTGCTCTGGATCAAGACTAGAAAGAAAAATAAAAATTCATTTTATTCATTTGGTTAGACATCTGAAACTAAAAGAGGTTAGGTTTGTTGACCTTTACACACAAGCTGGAAACCAAGAACATTGACAAACCATAGAATCATAAGGTTGGAAAAGATCTCTGAGATAATAAAGTCCAACCATACCCGTCCCCTTACCAAACCATATCACTAAAAAATTCATCTACCTGCCTTTCAAACACCTCCAGGGATGGTGACTCAACCACCTCCCTTTCAGTGAAGAAATTTTTCCTGATGTAAACCTCCCCTGGTGCAACTTGTGACCATCTCCTCTTATCCTATTACCTGTCACTCATGAGAACAGACCAGCACCCACCTCACTACAACCTCCTTTCAGGTCCCCCCTCAGCTTCCTCTTCTCTAGGCTAAAAATCCCCAGTTCCCAAAGCAGCTCCTCATAGGACTTGTTCTCCAGCCCCCTCACCAGCCTCGCTGATCTTCTCTGGACACACTCCAGTACCTCAATGCCCTTCCTGTACAGAGGGGCCCAGAAGTGAACACAGTACTCGAGGTGTGGCCTCATCAGTGCCGAGTACAGGGTCCCTGGTCCTGCTGGTCGCACTGTTTCTGATACAGGTCAAGGTGCCAGTGGCCCTCCTGGCCACCTGGGCATGCTGCTGGCTCATATTCAGACAGCTGTCAAACAATACCCCCAGGTCCTTCAGTGCCAGGCAGCTCTCCAGCCAGTCTTCCCCAAGCCTGGAAGGCTGCATAGGGTTGTTGTATCCCAAGTGCAGGACTTGGCACTTGGTCTTGTTGAACAACATCCCATTGGTTTCAGCCCATCGATCCAGCCTGTCCAGATCCCTCTATAGAGCCTCCCTTCCTTTAAGCAGATCAAAACTTCCACCCAGCTTAGTGTCATCCGCAAACTTACTAAGGGTGCACTCAATCCCTTCGTCCAGATCACTGATAAAAGATTGAACAGGACTGGACCCAGCACTGAGCCCTGGGGAACATCACTTGTTAACTGGTTTCCAACTGGATTTAACTCCATTTACCACAACCCTTTGGGCCCAGCCATTCAGCCAGTTTTTCACACAGCAGAGGGTGTGCCTGTCCAGGCCAATAGCAGACAGTTTCTCAAGTAGAATACTGTGAGAAATAGTGTCAAAGGCTTTACTGAAGTCCAAGTACAGCATATCCACAACCTTTCCTTCATCCATTAAACAAGTAACCTTGTCATAGAAAGAGATCAGATTGGTTTGGTAGGACCTTCCTTTCAGAAACCCATGCTGACTGGGTCTGATAACCTGGCTGTCCTGCACGTGCTGTGTGACAGCACTTAAGACAATCTGCTTCATGATGTTCCCCAGTATCAAGGTCAGACTGACAGGCCTGTAGTGCCCCGGATCATCCCTTCAACCCTTCTTGTAAATGGGTGTAACATTTGCCAGTCTCCAATCAAGTTGCACTTCCCCAGTCAACCAGGACTGCCAGTAGAAAAATGAAGTATGCCAAAGAACTGATTGTTGAAGAACTTAACTGAAAATAAAGTTAACCGTGGAATACAGAACTGAATTCAGGGAGTATAAAATTAAATTATAAGTATTATTTTTGTTACATCACTTATGCGTGTTTTATAAGAACCTTAATATTTAAACTCATAAGAATTTTAGAATTTAAGAAACACTAAGGCAGGCCAACTCATTAGGCAGAACCTGACTGAGCTTCAGATGTTAAGTCAGAAGGATCTCACTGCTTTTGCAGAAGTGAATTTTAGCATGAATTATTTCAGCAGTGAATGAACATCAGAACAAAGCAGAATCATACCTTTATTATCTAATTATGAATATAACGCTTCAAGTAAGACACTTTAACTACACTAATTTTAGTCAGAGGTATTTGAACTAAAAAAATCTGGACATCATATTCAAGTGCACATATACAAAGCTGGCATGCAAAATCAGACTGCTTGAAGTCTTATACAAATAGGAAAAACAAAGGAAAAACAAAAGTTGCAAACAATCTCTGCATCATCCTTTTCATACTCAAAGAACAGAGAGAAATTTCCCAGGAACATCTATTACTGTCAGACTTGCCTCCTAGGCAGGTAAGGAGCAACTTCTCACTCCAGCTACTTCTTCATCATGGGTCTTTAGAGCACAAAAGAATTCAAAACCAAGGCAGAAGAAAATACAAAGAGAAAGTAAGTACAAAGAGTCCTACAAATGTGTAGTTCTATGCCTTTGAAAAGCCATTTCAAGGTGGACACAATTCTGATAAGTAAGGAAGTATTTGATCATTATTGTATGTAGCAGAAAGGCTGGAATGCATGGAGCTTGCAATTGGAAAAGGCACAGTTGAGAGCCTCTGAATAAGGATTAAGGGGCAGACAACTGAAATGGGTGTCATTGTGGCAGTCTACTATAGGCCACCCCACCAGGATGATGCTACTCTATAAGGAAGTATACTGAGCTACTCTATAAGGAAGTAAGAGAAGCCTCTAAACCTTCTGCTCTTGTCCTCGTGGGGGACTTCAATCTGCCAGATATCAACTGGAAGTACCACACTGCTGAAACCAGCAGGTCAAGAAGATTCCTGAGCTCCCTGGATGACAACTTCCTGGCACAGGTGCTGAGGAAACTGACCAGAAAAGGTGCCTTCCTTGATTTACTTCTAGTTAACAGAGAAGGTCTGGTGGGTGATGTGATGGCTGCAGGCTGCCTTGGTCACAGTGACCACAAAGCAGTCAAGTTTAACTTACATGGGAGGAAAACTGTCAGCAAGACCTCAACTCTGGATGTAAGGAAAGCAGACTTCAGGTTGCTTAGCAAACTGCTTTTGATAGCAAAATGATTTTGATGGTGCTGGGGTCCATCAGTGCTGGTCAATTTTTAAGTATCACTTCCAAAGGGCGCAGGACAAGGCAATCCTGAAATGTCAAAAGTCAAGTAGGCGAGGCAGAAGGCCAGCCTGGCTGAGCAGGGATCTTCCACTCAAACCGAGAAATAAGGAGATAGTGTATGGTCAGTGGAAAAAATTACAGGTGACATGGGAGGACTACAGAGATGCTGTTCGCCACTGTACGGCAGAAATTTGTGTGGCCAAAGCTCAATTAGTGTTTAAGCTGGCCACCACTGTGAAGGATAATGAAAAAGAGCTTTTAAAATACATTAATAGTTAAAGGCAGGCCAGAAATAACATTGGACCATTACTTGGTGAGAATGGGCACTTCATTAACAGCAACTTAGAAAGCAGAGTTTTATAATGCTTTTTTTGCACCTGTATTCAATAATGACATTGGGCTTGGGCTCCCCGAGAGCCTTGAGCTGGAGGATCATGACTGGGCAAAAACTCTCCCAATCAACTCCAACCTTGTGTGGGATCTGCTACTCTAGCTGGATCCCTGTAAGTTGCCAGGGCCTGATGGGGTTCTTCCAAGGGTACTTAAAGAGTTGGTCAATGTCATAGCGAAGTCTCTCTCAATAATTTTTCAATGCTTCTGGGATTCTGGAAAGGTACTAGCTGACTAGAAGGTAGCAAATGTTGTCCCAGTCTTCAAGAAGGGCAGCAGGGATGTCCCCAGTAACTACAGGCCTGTCAGTCTCACTTCAGTGCCTGGTAAGATTATGGAGAAGATTATTCTAGGAGTTACCAAAAAACATCTGAAAGACAACACAGTCATTGGTCCCAGTCAACAGAGGTTTATAAATGAAAGGTCCTGCCTTACAAATTTAATTTCATTCTATGACAGGGACACGCACCTGGCTGACCAGGGAAAAATGGTCGATGTAATTTTTCTGGGTTTCAGCAAGGCCTTTGATATTGTCTCTCACAATATTCTCACAAACAAAATGTACAGCATACAGCTGGAAAAACACATAATACAATGGGTGCACAATTGGCTGATGGGTTGGGCTCAAAGACTCATAATGAATGGAGTTAACATCAGGCTGGCGCCCAGACACTAGTGGGGTCCCACAGGATCCATCCTGGGGCCAGTGCTCTTCAATATCTTCATAAATGACCTGGATGAAGGGCTTTAAGGTTTACTGAAGAAGTTTGCCGATGACACAAAACCGGGGGGAGCTGTCGACACTCTTGGGGATAAAGAGGCCCTGCAGAAGCATCTTGACAGATTGGCAGATTGGAGAGCTGGATGATCACCAACTGCACGAAATTTAACAACGGCAAGTGCCGGATTCTGCACCTGGGAACATGGCAACCCTGAATACACATACAGACTGGGGTCTGATAGGTTGCAGAAGAGCCCTGTGGAGAGGGACCTGGGGGTTCTGGTCAATGGCAAGTTGAACATGAGCCAATAGTGTGCCCTGGCAGCCAAGAGGGCCAACCGTGTCCTGTTGTGCATCAAGCATGGCATTGCCAGCCGGTCAAGGGAGATGATTGCCCTGCTCTGCTCTGCACAGGTGCTGCCCCACCTTGAGTATTGTGTGCAGTTTTGGGTGCCAAAGCATAAAAAGGACGTAAAACTAATGGAAAGTGCCCAGAGGAGGCCACAAGGCCGGTGAAGGGTCTAGAGGGGAAGTCATATGAAGAATGGCTGAAGTCAATTTGTCTGTTCAGCCTGGAGAAGAGGAGATGGGATTTCATAGCTGTTTACTGCCTTCTCACAAGGGAGGGAGGTGAAACAAGTGCTGATCTCTTCTCTCTTGGAACCTATGATAGGACTAGAGCGAATGGCAGGAAGATGTGGCAGGAAGATGTGCCAGGGGAGGTTTAGTCTGGATACTAGGAAGAGGTTCTTCAGCCAACAGGTGGTGGAGCACTGAAACAGCTCCTCAGAGAAGTAGTCATGGCACTGAGTCTGCCAGTATTCAAGAAGCCCTCAGTCACATGGTGTGAATGTTGGGATTGTATTAAGTAAGGACAGGAGTCGGACTCAATGATCCTTTTGGGTCCCTTCCAACTCACGTGATTCTATGATTCTATGAGTATTGTACACTTCAGTTTTGATGCTGAGGGATAAACTGCCTTAATGGATATGCTTTCCAGCTACAGATTCACAAAATGAGTATCTAGCTGCATGCTACTCTGCTAAGGCTTTAATACCTGGCAACAACAAAACATGTTGAATGGATAACAAAACTGTTAGAAGCCACCATATGCATAAACAAAGAAACAGCACATTGTTCTGTAATTACTTTCATGAGCCCCTTTTGTTCCATTTTCTAATTTTGTCAAAACAAGGTTTACTGGATCTTTTGCCAAGGACCAAAACCCTCAGGGGAAGACAGCCAAAATTCTTTCTAATGGGCCTTATTTCAAACGTTCAAAATTGGTATAAAATTTAAAGTGAGAAAGAAGTGAGTCCTCATCACTAAAAAAAACTGAAAAATACCCATTCTTTAACGTGATCAAAAAAATCTTCTGTAAGGGCTCTGGCAACTGAATTTACATTCTTCCTCTTGCCTGATGTTTTAAAAAAAGAAAGCAGCATTCTTGGAAAGAAAATAAAAGAAATGGCTAAAAAGCTCAGAGTGATCCACTCCAATTATGGTATCTACCAACAGCAGTATGGAATCTACTGATACTAGCGATGTGACTTAAAAAGTCCTTCTCCAAATCTCACTGCAAGTAGGTGCAAGTACATGCTAAGAGTCTTCGGTTGATAGAGAGAATATACTAATAGCCTTGAAAGGCACTCTAAGTGAAATAAGCAAGCGGTCTTATATTCTCAATGATAAAATTACTGCAATGTACCTGGCAACGTTGATTGCACTGGGCACAAACACTGCTGTCCACTCTATGCCTGGAATCTTTTCTGTTTGATATGTAACTTTCCTGCTGGTAGGATCGATTGCACCACTAACGAACAAGCTCTTCGAGGTCAGACATCCATACGAACATCATGACACTAAATGCAAGGAAGACTGGAGTATTAAACCTGCATCCAGAAGTCTGACTGGAGAAGTAACTGAAATACAGGTCTACCACAAAGATAGAAAACTCACAGATACCAAAAGTAAATGGAGCATATAGGCACTCTTAGAATAAACTGTTACTTCTTCTGACTCAAATGCTTGCAGAAGGTTGAGTAGTTAGAAGTAGAAAAGTATATAAACTATTGACTCATCTTTGGATTAAAAATCCACCCCTTTCAGAACTCTGATTTTAACCAACTTCAGAGCGAGCCCTCTGAAACTACTTACTCATTACAAATGGTCCAAAAGACAGCCCTGCCACCAGTATATGATCTGTATCACTGAGCTGCAGAGCTACTCGTCACGATTCTTGTCAAAATATCTGCTGAGACTGCCTGTTAAAGACTCTTATTTCCAGGCATGCCAAGTAGGCCTGCCTGTGGACAGATTAATTTGATTTTCTTCGCTATGTGAACTAGACATCCATTTTACCAAGAAGGGCATGAGGCCACTTTCTTCAGATTGTGCTGCTGTATTTTTTACCACATGTGTATTTTTTTACATAAAAAAGACTTTTTTGCGAGGATGATTTCAAAATCCTGTCACTGACATCCTGTACGCGTAGCATACCATATGAATTACAGACAAGAAAAAAATCACAAGTTATATTCGAAGATGCCATATCTGGACATTGGATGAAGGTCTTTTAGTAATCAAGTTCCATTCTGGCATCTTCCAGCTTTGCTCTAAGCATCAATAATCTGAACAGTAAAATAAACTTTGTCTGCCATGAAAAGACGACACAGAAGCATCAACTTAAATTAAAATTCCATGAAACACCCTTCTGTCCAGATAACCCTGTGCCTTGCTGGCACTAAGAGATCACTACTGCCAGAGCTCTACAAATAGTTTGGATACTATCGGGAAATCAACGGACATTCTGTGCATAGAGAACAATTCAGGCCAGAAAATCTTTTTTATGCTGGAACAAGATGCTTAACAAAAAACAAACTCCTCAAATAGCAGGAAGGGACTTAAAATCCATTCCCTCTTGTTAAGTTACATGATAGCTTCTTTGCCCACAGAGGAGTGCAGAGGTGGAGGAAACTCCAATAACATCGCGATCGAGCTACTCCCAGGGTCACCACACGAGAATACACAGCTCACAGGAGATGAACAGGTAAAGTAACAGTCAGTAGAAGGAAGGAGCCCCTGCCTAGGTTCTTCAGAGACCTGCCACAGAAAAGCCATTAGCATTATGGTCCTGAAATGAACTGAGAAAGGCTCTCCACACCACCTTTCATTTTTAAGAGGTGTTACTAGCTTCAGGGCTGTAAGAGTTAGTATGTGAGGCCAGAAAGAGAATTTTTGGACTTTACAAGACTTATTATGGAATTTTTACGGAAGAAATGAAAGGCAGGGAAAGGGAGGGATCTGGATGACTCCAGGAGGAATATGCATAGAAAAACAGAGGAGTAGAGGCATAAAAGGAGCCAGCTGTATGTAAACATTACGATGATGAGCATGAGTGTCTGGCCATGCCCTGTACCTGATGACCACAGTTTGTTCTATCTTTTCACTAAACCTTCTTTCTAACTATTTTTCTGGATGAGACAGTGTCAGTTCTGTGTGCATGTGTGATATGGAGGTCTAAGGTTCAGCAGCTGGACTCAGGTCATGGGTTATAGGGACTCATATGACTACAGTACCAGCAACTGAAGCAAGTATGTATGTCAGTGTGTGACTCCTCGAGAATATTAAGTCAGACTGGTTTGCTCGGGAAGCCAGGAATTGAAATGGGGCCACAGGTCTGGACTGGACATGTACATGTGTCTCCAAGTGAGACAACTGGAGATTCTGGCTACCAGAGAGACCAGGGCATATAGGCCAACAACTGGAGGTTGACAGAGATACCAATTTGTGTCTCAGTCTCTCTGTTTCTCCCTCCTCTTCCTCTCCACCCAGCAGGAGACACCTAGAGATGAGGGGCTACAAGGGCCAGTTACTGTGTAGTTTGAGTTTCTAAATTCATCTCCTGTGAGACTCATGGTGTTTGAGTGAAAGGGTGGGGGTATATGTGTGTCTGACTGGGTCTGTAGCAGAAAGTGCTGTGTGGCTGCAAGCATTCTGTGCTTGTACATGCCAGTGCCAGCAACTGGGGAGACTGGTTATCCAACATCCAGTTACTGGAAAGACAAAGCATCTCAGATTATAACTAAATGATCCATATCGTACATATACAGGTCCACACATGGGCCTGCATCTTTATCAGTAAGAGTGTGCAACAGGATAAGGCTGTTGCCTTCAAGATCAACTACACAGACAGAAAAACCAGAAATCTTCAACTCTGAGAATACACATCAAAATAGTTGCTACATAGCTGATGACAATAACAGGTATATTAAAAACAAGAGATTGTGTATTGGTTTTTTTTAATCTCTTCATAGTTATCCTGTTATCCTAGCACACAAGAGACTTTTGTGAATTCCAACCAAATCAGCTGAGTAACAGAACATACAGACATACTTCACACTTTTTAAGTAATAGTTCTGAGACACCCCAATCCCTCCAGTAAACTTAATAAACACAGCACAAAAGTATTTTAAAATGGCTATTCAGTATTTGTCAGAATTACTTACCTGTACAGTTTTTGGATTGCATGGGCTGCATTCTTCCTCACATAAGGAGATAAATCAGAAGAGGCTTCCTTAATAGCAAGCATCATAATAGGAACAATAATTGGGACACGGATACTGGATAGAACTCTTAAAGCACTTGCACGGATCAACTGATTAGGATCCTAAAGAAGGGGAGAAATAAAATAAGCACCAAAATGCATCATTAAATTCCCTACAGTATTTACACTAATTAGTAACCACACATTAAAATATGTAAATCTATCTAACTTTAGTCAGGCTTGCAAACTAAGGCCAAATTAATGAGAAAATGTGCCCAAATTCACACAAACTTGAACAATCAAAAAAAGTAAAAGACAGCAAGAAAAAAAATGAAACATTATCAAAACCTGGAAATTTGGCAAAGGAAAATATGGGAATAATTGATAAAAGACTAGTTTATTTCATGGCCTGAAACATATTATGCAATTCAACTGGAATTCACATATTCTGAAAAACACACCTCATTCAGTTTCACTACTTACATTTAAGTAGTGCCAAATGAAAACGTGGTTCTCAGCTCTCAAGAGCCTGACAACACATCCATTTTATGCTTTACCACAAGATTTAAACTGATGCCAGTAACAAAATGAATTTTCTTAAGAACATGTCAAAATACTAAATTAAATGTTTTAAGACTTTCTTTTATTTCCTATCCTCTCTTCTTTCATCCCAGTACTGGCTCCTCTTTTATAATGCTAGGGTTAACTGGGAGATGCAACAACAGCATAAAACATCTGTATCTGGAGGAACTGCTATGTAAACGCCATCTGTTAATCATAGACTTGGGACACATAGGAAAAATGTTGCTTCTTTAAGTACAAAATCCTCCAAAATTTAGCAAACTGAAATTGCAGCAGCATGGAATCAGTGTACTGTCTTACGGAAAGAAACTTCCAAAAGAACATTTCTCCCAAAGACAAGAGTTGGTAATGTGGGTTTTCAGCCTGGTATTACTTACTCATCAGTCCATCTAAAATCTCAAAACCCTTACATCTTAGCAGCTTCTGAGTGGAGTAAGTATACAGAAGGTAAAAGCAATTAATTTGACAGTTTTTGGAAACATAACCTGTCCTCAGAGTTTGCAAAGCTCATTTCCAATCACAAAAGTCTAAAATACCCTTGAGTTATTTCTAAAGAGGAAGAAAAAATTTCCACACATAAACATGAATTATAATCTTAATTAGAAAAAACAAAACAAGAAGCTACAAAAAAATGAGCAATGAGACTGAATTACATACAATTGCCTATCTTCCATAGCAGGCTTAGTAATTTCCTTAGTTGCTGAAAATCTCAGCTAGCTTAGAGTCTACCACCTCGCCACACCACCACTTCTTTAGTTAGTCACAGACATAGCTACTCTCTCTCCTTTTTTCCTCCCACTATCTGTAGCTTTTTTCTAAGTTACGTTCAAAAAAAGTGTTCACTGTATACATATAATTAAAAACACAGGATACAAAGTCATTTGAATTTTAGCTTTTCATGGCAGTCACAGATGGTGAAGGTAGTACATGTGACATTGAGATAAAAGCTGGAGGGAAAAGGGCAGGAAAGCTCTCTAGTCAGTAGTGGGATGCTCCTGCTGTTGCACACCTCATACTCCAATGGCAAAATTTTCCAACAAGAAGAAAGGTCTGGGTCACTGATATGACAGAAATCAATTAAGAACCTAGAGTAGCCTTACAAGAAGATTATAAGGAAAAAACCAAAACCAATCTTCTCTCAACAGGCCAAATTTAAGGCCAAATTTAAGGACATAAATTTTTCTTTTCTCCATGGTTACACTTCAAAGGCAACCTAATCTTTGTTCTCGAATCTCACTTCCTTGTGGTCTGAATTCGAAATGAAACAGTTTAAAATATGATTCATTCAGTGTTTTTAATAAAAAAGTAGCATGTGAAATACACTAAATATTAGGCACTATGATCTTTCTCATGTTCCAGTTCTCTTCTGTACACGGAAGATCTTTCACACAATCTAAAAGGAACACAGGTGGGTCAGGGTAATAATAGGGTTATATTCCTACATACATAAGCTACCTTGGAAAGAGAAAAGGCATTCCAAAAATTAGATGTTGGGCATGTTAATTTGAGAGCACCAGTCTGCTGTTTTTCTTTAGTTAAGTAATTTTACTTCATGCAGGCTTAGTTGCTTGATGAGGTCTAAGGCAGCAGGAAAAAAAACTTTGTCAGTGACATAATCTGAGACTACTTAATCAAATGCAGATATTTACATGCTTTAGTTTACCAGACCATAGATTTTTTTTTTGTGTGTGTAAACAGCTCCAAATTGTCTCTGAAATATTGTTAGTAGTCACTCACTTTTAAAGCACGCTGGAAAGTACTGATAGACAGTAATGCTAGATCTTGCTGCTCCTCTGCGTAACGCATCAGATAAACATATACAAGCTTTTTTATCTGGAAAAAAAAACCACAATGAACATCATTATCAGAAAGTTTTAGAATTCTATAAAACTAAGTCCTAGATTTCATGTTTTCTTTGAAGGAAGAGTTCATATACCACTGGAGTACTCACATGCTGCTGAAATGTCTTGTGACATCTCAGGGAGTTTCTGTTAAAAGAACTACAGTAAATCACAGTATTACCTAGTTAACAATACAGTCAGATGAAGGGTAATAACTCATTGCTGGTTTTATATTATTAACTAGTAAATAAAGAATTAAATAATCTAAGAAGTTGACATATAGCAACTGAGCAACTGAGCACTCTTTTTTTTTTTCTTATGGAAAAACAGGTTAAAATTCAATAGACCCCTTTTTCTCTACCCTGGAACTCCAAATCAATTACTTTAACATATTTGAAAGAGAATATAATTTCCAGCTGAAGTGTAGTAACTTAAACTATTTTAATCTGATTAAAAGAGCACTTCTGACTATGTCTTGAACAAAAGCAAAGGGTACTAGAACCACCTTTGCCTGACTAAAAACATTTGAAAGATGTAGCCAATAAAACCATACTACAAAGGATGCAATGTTCAAAGATTAAGAAATCCTCAGTATGATTTGGGGGGAGGAGGGTATTCAATTCAGTTCCCTTTACCCCCTCATGGGCACTGTATGCCAAGGAAGCACTGAAAATATTTTTTACATTTGAGTTGTAAACCGACTATTGGGGTTTATAATGGAAAATTCTGAAAGACTCTCAACTACAGCTGTGCTATAATTATTGTCACTACCAGAAGATGTATTTTGGTGCCAATTCTGGCAAAAAGCATAATATTAAATCACAGAAGGTTACACCATACTAAATTATTTGTTGTTCAGCTATAGACAAGCAGCAATCAACATTGATCACAACAGGCCTATGCACTGAATGACTGCAGGTGTGCAAAGAAAGCCTCCTTTCCTTGAAACCACTCTGTGACTAGAAATGGAAGCACTTAGAGCTTCGTGACTATACTATTCTTTCACCATTTACCTTCATTCAATGTTAAAACGCTCCTTTCTATAAAACTAATCATAACAGGGGCACATTAGACTTGAGGAACACAGGCAAATTTGTTTAATTAGTTTATCAATATAAGCACATCAAACTCCATGGGTTATTGACGAAGACCAACTGTTTATTAGGTCACTTTTTGTATCCTTACCATCCACTACATGATGCACATAATCAAGTTGAGGTCAGTATGTACTTATAAAAACAAAAATCACAAGGCACTTCTGTAAACAATAAGATGCCCTTTGCTTCTCTTAAAACAAATGAACATGTTCTACTGCTTCTTCACCTCCATTTCGTTTATCAGAGCATTCAGCCCTGATTAAAAAAACAAAACAAACAGCAGCCATTTCTGGGCAGGAAAGTCACTCAGATGAACTGATGTATTTTATGCTACTGCATTGTAACAATTTGCACTGACAGACTTGCATCACAACTCTTAAGGATGGGAAAAATTTGTCAAAACATTTTCAGAAAACAGTATCAGGATCTATCAACCAAGAATCTGACTTAAGCCAGTACTGTGTTACCATTTCAAAAGCATCCTAAAAACTGGACCATGATAAAGCTTTCTGAGACCCGGAAGTGCTACCTAGTAAGTATAGCTACATTATAATCTAAAGCTGCCATCTAACTAACCTTAATAACGTCAGCTAGCTTTACAGAATGCTCTTCAGTTTGTCTTTTCACGCACAAATACATTAACACTAAATGGCAGAAAAATAAGTAATAAGGGAACTTAAACTACAGCATAGAGCTGGTGTTCTCCTGCTCCTGCAGGATAAGGGATGTCACACACACTGCACACGTGACCAGTGCACTGGCAGGAGCATAGGGGCAAGGAGATCTGTGCTGCCACTGGGTAGAAAGAACTTGTTTTATCTGGACCAGATAAAACAAGGTGGAGGGCTGGATTCAGCCTGCAGGCTGCGAGTTTGACACCCCTGGCACAGAGGACGACATGTGAATTCACATGTCCATTTGTCTTAAAATAGAAAAAAATGCCCATAAAATATAAACAGTGAACAGCATCTGCTAATTCTGTTTGGTTATGTGACTGGCCATTGGAATGCGCTGCCCAGGGAGGTGGTGGAGTCGCTGATCCTGGAGGTGTTTAAGGGGAGACTGGATGAGGCACTGAGTGCCATGATTTAGATGATGGTTGGTGTTAGTGTTGGGATATAGGTTGGACTTGATGATCTCAAGAGGTCCTTTCCAACCTTATGATACTGTGATACTGTGATAAAACCTTGCCCGCACACCCCCAAAGGAGCACAGAGACAAAAGGAGGGGGAGGAGTGTTGTAATACCCTGTGCTGGTTTCTCCCAATCCTGTGACAGAAATCACCAGTCCAGATATGTAGAGGCATATTAAGAGGGAACTCAGATTTAGGACTCAAGAGGAAAGGCCATACTGTCAGGCCCCTCCCAGGACCATCTCAGGAGAGCCTGAACTCCCAGGTCCAGATGTTAAACCCATTGACAGTCAACACAAGAGCACCTTTCAGGCTGAGGAGCTTTTCTGTGTACAGGTATGGAATACAGATGAATATTCTAGGATTGCATAAGAATTATCATGGCATGTTTAAGTACATTTAAGTATTGCAAAACAAAAAATTACTTAAAATTTCATTAGTAACATAACATTTTGTCTAACCTTGAACTGATAAAGACTTGTTTAACTTAAGTTGGTGATATCACTCTGCAACCCTCATGCTGAGACACTCCTTTGATAAACATACTAAATGATGAGACCAGTGAAAACTCTTTTACCCAACCCTTACTTCTCAGCATTGCAATACTTTTTCAAACAGTGTAGCACAACCGCTACTCAAACTCTGCAAGCAGCACCACACCTCAAGTTTTACCAGCATACACTTCCACAAACTTCTCTGACCAATTTTTTGATTGAAAATAGTTATTATTCCTCTCTCCAAATACCCTAAAGGGTTTTCTTTATTTACGCATTAAACTATAACCATAATGCTGTCATAGAAATTAAACTGAGAAATTCTACTCAAAAAATAGTACATTTTGTGGTTTCTGTTGAAGTCAGATACAATTAGATAAAATAGCCTTCCATAGACAGGTCTTCCATAACAGCATGTTTAAGAAACTATAGGAATACCTCAATATTTTTGCTGGCCACATTCTTCACAACAGCAGGAAACAGCTCAGAAGCATTTTTTCCCTTTGCAATCATCTAAAAAAAAAAAAAGAGACAACTCTTAGCAATGTAATAATTTATAAGAACATTTGTTTTGCTTTCATTTAAAAAAAGAGACAGACATTTATTCTAGATCTGTATTTCAAATCTGATTTCTATGAAGTTGAGAATAAAGCGTAGTTTATTTGTTAAACGTTAGACTTTACAGTTAGACTTTACCTGCAGGTTGGAAGCAGTGAACAGAATGTAAATAATATTTGTGCTTTTAAAATTACTTAAAACAAAGATCTTGCTAATTTGAAAAGCTTTCCAGAATTACCCTTTGGGAGACGCTATCAAAAAAAAAAGTCCAACTTCCCAAACAAAAACAAAGCCCCAAACGTCCACAACAACAACAACACAACATCAGAAGAAGTTGCACAAGTTTAAATCTTGTTCCTTTTCTGTGACACACACTTGGTGTGCAACTGAACCAAGGAGGAAAAAATAACACATCACACTTCAATACAAAATAAGGTTGTTTTCCATAGCAAGTTAAACAAAAAATGCCTTAAAGTGTTTATACAGCACAAAAAATCAAGGTAAAAGCAAGATCAACCTACTGTGATTTTTTTTTCAAAAAGGAAAAAAGTTTTCATATTTGATCTCAGAGAAATGTGAAACTAGAGCATGTAGTAAACAATAAAATTGTCTCAATAAAAAGCAAAACAACAAAACCTCAGTTTAGCTTTAACCCTTGTATGAACAGCTTAAGGAAGAAATTTAAAAGAAACCAAGTACATTAGAAGGAATAGAATACTTCAATATATACTATAGCTGCACAACTGTCTTATTTCTTGGATCTAGTTCCAGCAGAATATCAGCCAGTACTTTACATGCAAGCTGTAAACCCCGGAATTTCATGAACATGTTATATCAAGTTCCAGTGCTTCTGCATACAGACGCAGATCATCTCCAGCTACAGCCAAGGGCAGGATCCAGGCAGCTACACATAAAGTTACACATCAAGACAATCAGAAAGGACAAGACCTTTCCAAGGCAAGCAAGTATGAAGAGATCCAACGCAGGAACAGGAGTTTTGCAACTGCAGTTACCACTGTTCATAAACATTTCACATTCCCACCATTACGCAACGTTATACAGCTGATTTAACTTCACATTTCTAACTCATAGGTCCATCTGTGTATTTCATTGATTAAACACATTAAGGGCATAAAAAAATAGGATCTCATGCAACAAAAGAAAGAAAACGTGAGATCAGGCAATACTTTGACTAACTGTATATTCAGAGAAAGTAGAAAAATGACACTAGAAGAAGAAAGAAGGCAGTTGCAGTTCAAGCTATTATTGAGTGAGCCTTTTGAAAGGGTTCAAGAACACAGGAAGTGACCAACTAAGAATCAGGCATAAGATATGCATTTCAAGCTGTTTTAACTAAGAATCAGGACTGGTGAGGGGGTCTTTGAAATAAATGCCAGATTCTGAATGACTGGATCAAGCAGAACTTAGTAGCGAGATGGACTGCAGAGAAGTATCATAGAATAAAATATTATCAATCATCTTATTCTGTTGCAACAAAAGTTATGTTATTCAAAAACAGGGATGATCCCTATAATTCCCTGACAGGCTGTAACAGTGTGACTCTTTGCATTACTTGCATTATTTAACTGATCGACCATAACACTTCCAGTGTACCATGTAAATATGTATTTAGGGTCTCTTAAAAGAGTGTATTTTGACTCATTAAGTCATAGTGATTAGCGTAAACCCTCCTTAACCCATGGATCATTAACCTGCAGGAACATAATGGTTCTTTACAAGACTAAGGTCTATAACGTCATTTTTGTTGCTGTACCTAGACATTCTTCAGTTGCGTTGTCTTATATACCTGGAGTTGCTGCACAGACAGAAATTGTCATTCTGCAGTAAGTGCTACATAATGTCAGGGTGCACTAAAGCTGTTTGTTTTTTTTCATGAGAGGAGCACAGAGACATGGGAAATCAGACACGTGAATTTGTTTCCTAGATTTACGCTCTGAAATCTTCAATGAGATTTTTTTTCCCAGATGTTCATACAGGTTTCAAGACCTAGTAATAAGAATATCTTGACTTCTGTAAAATCAGTGTATGCTTTAGAAGAAATTACAGCTATTTCATGCATACAGAATAAACTTGGTTCTGTATATGTTTCAAACTTATTTTTAAACCAGCAGTGTAGCTTGTAATTGCCCAAGGATTGCTTTTATTTTACGATATGGCATGTAAAGAAGAAACACAAAAACCCCCATACTGACTGAAAATAAGACAATATTAAAAAGACACACATGTTTTTTGGCTGAAGTTTGGCTCAGACATCTTATCTTCATGTGGGAGAGGCAGTGGAAAGATCAAAACTGAACTACACATTAGCTTGAAATTACATCGTTAAAAGCCACTCTCTGCAAGACAGATTTGTTTGTATTTGTAATGAATCTCCTTCTCCCTAAGAGAGAGTTCACAAACTACCTTAAATGAGAAAGAAGCAGCACAAAGAGCCTTAAGCAGTGCTCTCTTGGTACTTTTCCATCACACCTATACGGACAAATAAAGGTTCAGATACTTGAAGTCTACTAAAAGAATAAGAAATCTACTGGCATGCACAGATTTTTCCCCTACATAAAATTAGTGAAAATGAACATTCCAGTGAGAAATGTTAAACAATACTCTGACAATGGAGTTCCTTTTTCCTCTAATAATCAGGTTAGAGGAAGCCTGTCTGGAAAACACAACTCATTGCTAAGAGCTCCCTAAATGCAAGCACTTAACTGGTAACACTCAAACATCTTTGTGCCTAGCAAGAACATCACCACCACTACTACAAAGCAGTTCAATAAGGCTAACTGCTGGGTCCTGCACTTCGGTGCAGGACAACAACCCCATGCAATGCTACCAGCTTGGGGAAGAGTAGCTGGAAAGCTGTCTGAAGACAAAGGACCTATCGGTATTGGTCGAAAGCTGGTTGAATGTGTGCTAGCAGGGTGCCCAGGTGGCCAAGAGAGCCAATAGCATTCTGGCTTGTATCAGAAACAACGTGGCTAGCAGGACCAGGGAAGGGACTGTCCTCCTGTACTCGGCACTGGTGAGGCCACAACTGAACTGTGTTCAGTTTTGGGCCCCTGAGCACAAGGACACACAGGTGCTAAAGCACATCCAAAGAGCAACAAAGCTGCTGAAGGGTCTGGAGCATAAGCCTTGTGAAGAGCAACTCGGGTGGTTCAGTCTGGAGAAGAGGAGGCTGAGGCAATACCTTTACAACTACCTGAATGCAGACTGTAGAAGACAAGTGTTGGTCTCTTCTCCCAAGTAACAAGTGAAAGGATGAGAACAAATGGCCTCAAGTCGCACCAGGAGAGGTATAGACTGGACATCAGAAAATATTTGTTCACCAAAAGGGTTGCCAAGCACTGGAACAGGCTGCCCAGGGAAGTAGTTGAGCCCTTATCCCTGGAGGTTAAAAAACGTGTAGATGGAGTGCTTAGGGACTTGGTTTTGTGCTGGACTTCGCACTGTTAGGTTAAGGGTTGCACTTGATCACCTTGAAGGTCTTTTCCAACCTGAACAATTCTATGATTCTGAAGCCTTATGCTAACTGTGCAAGGTTCCACCCTGGCCTGTAAAGCTCATTGTTTTCAGTTTGTTATGTGCATCACAGGTTGGTACCAGGTGTCTGTTATGAAACACAGCTTAAACACATGATAACAGCAAACACTTTGAAAATATGGAAGAAACTGAAATCAGAGGATCCAGTAAATCAAATGACTCACTTGTAGTCAGGTAATGCCCAACCTCATGAGCTAGAGGGCTCCTTCTGCTTTTAGAAGAGTAGCAGCAGCTGAGCAAGGAAAAAGTATCAAAGAAACAGAAAATGCCTGCTGACTTCTGGGAAAGCAGTGCTCTACCAGCATTGGCAGTGCTTAGAATAGGGACAGAAAGCAAGGACTGGGAACTTATAAAAGCATAAAAATCTAGAACTGGGAAATGGAAGATTAGATGAAAGAATGTGCTTAGTTCAGTTCTGCCTTCCGTTGCTGAAGAGTTCTTGAACCTGATCGCCTCAGCTTAAGACTATGAAGGACAACAGCAATCAGTGCTACACATCTCCAGCTTCATAGAATCATATATTTCTGGGAAATTAAAGAAATATTTGTTAAGAACTGCTTTGAATATATAGAAGCAGCAGGTACTTATAATGAGTGTTTGCCCATTGTGCACTTTTTTGTTATGTGAGCACTGTTTACAGGAAAAAAATGAAAAAATCAATCTAGTAAAGCCTTAATTTAAAATTTAAAGCTGACTTGATTTAATAGTTTCTAATTCCCCCCTATGCATACACACAAACACATTCAGTACCTATATTTTCCAAATACAGATAAAGATCTGGCAACATTTTTAAAAAGAAAACCGAAGGAGCAATAGTCAACTCTCCTCAATCCTCCCGCCCACAGAAATAGCCAGAGGAAAGATATTTTCTGCAGAAAGCAGAAGAATATAAGTAACCACACAGTGAAACCACTGCATGTCCAAAGGCCATGATTTTGCGCAACACCACCTTTGTATACCAGACTCTCATTGGTGAAACCCTGAGGAATCACATATTATGGGTTAAACGAAGAAAACTTTCACCAAAAATAAAATGATGTTATGAAATAGTAGTTGACAGGTTACTCAGACCTCACAGGCAATTGAAAGCTGTGGCAGGACAAAGACCAAAGCTAAAACCAGAAAAACACCAGCCTGAGTAAAATCTTCATCACTAGAGGATAATTAAGGGAGAAATTGCTTGCTCTAAAGTTAATGGAAAGAACAGGATCACGTGATACAAGCTGTACATACTTACTTCAGTATATGCTTGGATAGGTTTAACCCATGTAAAAAACAAGATAAAAATATCACACATCCAGAGGAAAACTGAAGGAGTGAGAGACAGCAAATGCAGAAGTTCTAAAAAGAGAAGTCAAGTACACACTGAACAGCATCCCATAGCACATTCTTCTAAGAATTTTAAGAAATAGAGACTTTACCAATGTCATGATGTTTAGTTTACAGGGTTTAAACACACAAAAATAGCTAAAGCAATAGGTCATTTTACTCCTGCCAATTTCTGTTGTGTCTGCTGAATTAAGACAGCAAATGAAGCTTCTCTGAAGGAACCACTTCCTTTTCAAGATCTAACCTCCCCCAACGAAAGTACTTATTTATATGTATATTGACACTGTTACATAAATATTTTAAAAGTATAACACTGCATGTATTTTGAAATACTATTTTCCACAAAAAAATCCAAATTAAGGACTTCATGGTAGCTTTTAAACACCATTTAGAGATTCAGATGCTGACTAGGTACACAATCTGTAAATCAAAATCAGTATTCACATAATATTTAAACATAACAATAAAAAGATACGCTAACTATTAAAAATAACAATAAAAAATCACATACCCCAACAATCCTTTTCATAGCATCCAACTTTGAAGAATCTTTACTGCTTTCCAACATTTGTTTTAGGTCTTCATTTCTATGACATAAACACAATAAAGTACCAGTTAAAAACAAATTAAAAAAACCAGTCATTTCTACATTTTTGTATTAATTCGGCAACTTAAGGTGAATCACTGCTCCTTCTTCACCACTTTTAAATTTTATTTGTTAACATTCTGGCCTAGTATAGTGAAGTTTTTAGCAAAAGATATACCAGATTCCAACAATAATGCAAGCCCATGTAACTTTAATCCACTGTTAGCTGAACCCTGGCTTGAATGTGGAAGTCTTGAGGCAAAAATAATTTGAACCAATGAAACATTTGCTCCTCCCTTTTTTCCCCAGTGAGGGCCAGATATAAAAGTCTGAGGCTGACATGTTAAAATATAGTATCAGCTTACGTAAATCACTGAAAAGCCCAACAGCAGACCTTAGCATGGTCTGAATTTCAATGCAAATCAAACGTACAACAAAGGCAGTTTTCACTTGCCTTTCTGGATTTTCAATTGCAATCTCGTCCTCAGGATTAAAAGCCTCAGATGTGTAGTATGTCTATTCTACATGCCATAAGATTAAGATAGCATCATGATTAGATACATACAGCGTCCAAGCACTTTCTACTACCGAAATAAAATTCTCACACCAAGATATTATGTCAATATGGATGTTCTCTCAGCAATTTATCTATAAGAAACCTCACCCTGCTTGGCTTTTTAGATGCAAAGAGATCCCAGTCTAACTACATTTATAGACTGCAAAAGTTTACAAAAAGAGACTTTCTGAAGAAATAGCCTTTTGTAATGCCTAGATTGCTCGAGTACTAAAACATCAGAAGCAAACAACAGCTCAAGAAGAGACACCTGCAATCTTACAAAGAACTCTGAAAACTTTTTCCATTTTACAAACCCTGTGACCTTCCATATAGAGAAGAGCAACATGTAAGCCCAGACAGGACTTCAAAAGTGAATACAACACTTAAATATATCCTGACTTTTCACTTCCCTCAAAATTTCAGGCGGGGAAGAAGAAGAGCTTTAAGCTAAAACTAGAATTAGTTACAATGAGACAAAATATTGTCATCTATGCCTTCATAAACTTTGAAATAGCATTCCTGCTATTTGCCAGGGATAGTCACTCTAATAGAGAAAGTTTTCCTCAAATTTTCAGACCCAGTATGGCAACCATTCTGTGTCACTCCATGAGAAATCTACATGGCCCACAAAATTTAAGAACCACAACCAGATGGGAAAAATACCCAAACAATATTTTCTCCTAATAAGCCAGAAAGTAAACATACAAAATTCAGGATGCAGATACCTACATGCAACTTCCAATTGAAGTCTAACTGATTTTTCAAAACCAAGGGTTTCATTAAATTCTGGAGCAACCTAATACACATGGCCTACGTAAATATTGGCTTCACTTGTCAGCTTAATATTTAAGTATTACCTTTAATAGAAAAAAGGTGCAAGCATTCAATTTCCTCACCTGCTTCAGTGACATTTCCCAAATATGGGAACTCCTTATTTTCTCTGTGTTATACCCTGCCTGAGACTTAGTTGGATACAGAAACTTCAGAGACTTTTAACTCCTTCTGCCAAAGTCTTAATCTTTATATTTTATGCTTAGCTTGTGAAATAATCTATGTGACACAGTACACGAAGTTCCAGAGAAGACTGGACTTGATTTAGTAAGTCGCTTCTAGTTTTATGCTCCTACTTCCAGTTTCCTACTACTATTTCACATAATCATGCACAATTGAGACAAAGGTATCAAGAAAAGCTGAAGGACAGGATATTACTAAATTGTGAATACCTCATTCTCATACAACTGGTAGGAAGATGCTTCAGTTCTTTTGTGCAACCAAAGCAACCACTTCTCAAAAAAAAAATTAGTATCTGACCATAGAATCAAAAAGTGTTTCATGAACAAGATGTTGTAGCAACCACTTAAAAATCAACTCTGGGAATACACTTACCTAATTAAAAAATTAACAAAAAAGTGAACATGAAAAAATAAGACTACATCAACAAAATTTGCAATCGAGAAAGTAGAAAACAGGGAAATAATAGTTTGGACTTGAGGATCAAGTAGCAAAAAATGGAGGAACACAGCACAAGATTCACATGCTGAAGACGACCTCCCAGGAGTTAGGAATGGCAAAAGCAGAAAGCAAACCCAGGATGAGTATGAGTTACCAGTTTAACGAACACAAAGAAAAAAAGGCAAAAAGTGAATTTCATAAGTGATGACAGAAGAAAAGTGTTTAATGATGAAATGTACTTCTAACTACTTATAGATAACATTCTACCATATATTTAAAATTAAAACATTTTTAATTGTTGACAGGGAAGATATAAACCCGAGATATTAAGACATGAAGACCTGCTTACAGACAACTTTGCTTTCCTAAGAGAAAAGCAGCAGGGGGTAAAAAAAGAAAAACAGAAAAAAATCCCACAAGTTCTTCATCAATCCATTTGGAAATCAGTTGCTACATGAACTGATGGCGTATATTTTCAACTTTTGTAACAAATTATAATCCAGGATTAGCAAGCATTAAATACTTACAGAGTGAAATATTGTTCCATATATTCATACGCCTCAGCAGCAGCAAGCCTTTTTTCTTCTACTGTTAGATATGGTTTCACTGTAACCTCAAATTTTCGCCCTTTAAGAGCATATTTAATAGTGTAAGACACCTCAACTATTTTACCCAGCATTGTAGAATTTTCTTCCATTCCTTTTAGTATTAAAGAAAAAACTACTGCAGTCAACCTAGCTTGCCTGCCAAGATTGAGTTCTACTCAAAAAAAAAAAATCTTATTAAGTAACAGGATACCCACCCCTTGCTACTTTAACTTCCAGAAACAGATATCCTACGCAGATTTCAAAGGTCATTTCCCTCCAAAAACAACTCTTATCAGCAGCCTCAATGAACAATGGGAAAGCCAAATGCACTTCAGACTTTCATAATATAGTTTATTGTATCATACATATTTTCATTTTCTTAGGAAGATTTAAGGGAATTTCAATCCTTAAGTAAAATTTCTCAAAACAGAAAGCATAAATACTAGCCTCACACTGCTCTTCATGTTTCTATGCTCATTAGTTAGTCTGAAGTGACAATTCTTCAGTATGCAATGTTAGACAAATAATTTATCACTTATGCCCACCTGCCAGAAGCAGAGGAAAATGCAAGTAACCCCCTAGCTGCATCAATACCTTGGCCTCTCTATGCTAGAACTGAGATTAACTCTAGCCCTGCAGAGCTAAGTACATACTACAGATGACTGAAATATAACCTTTAATACTTCAGCAGTAAAACCAGGTTTAAAGAAGCCTAATTTGATAGTTTACAAATAATATGGATCTATACAAAGCAGTAACAATCCCAGCAACAGCAGATGCAAAAAACCTTTGTAAGAGTCAATATATTGTCTGAGTCCATTTTCCCTAACAGTAAGACCAGGTGAAATGACTTTGAGAGGGAAAAAGAAAAAACAAGATGTCTGCCACCTGTCTGTCCAATGCTGTGTCTAAGAATACAATGAGACTTCCTTGAGTTCCTGACTCGTAGTCTAGTGTTTTAACCCCTATGTAGCACAGCTCTGCTGTCCTAAAAAGTTGCCAGTTGAAAGCACTGGTGTGGACTGTAATTAGAAATATCATATCCATATGCAACATGAACAGGCTATGAAATATTTTTTTATTATTTACATCACATCTACCAAAAAAAGGTAATGAGACATTCATTAACTTATTAAGGAATCGGTACTTAGCTGCCTTTTCAATCTTTACCACCACAGGCCTGTACTCCTCAACACAAGAATTTGAAAGCTAAGGGAGTGTAAATTTGAAATGCAAATTTATCGTGTCACTTTCTCTCACAGCAAACAGCACGGATTACAGACCTGTGATGACACATGACAGCCATCACAAAACACCCTCAAAATAAAACATTCTCTTTAAATTACCAGTTGTATGTTAAGCAGAGGAAGACGACTTTTAACTTTCTTCAACACTTTCGTATTTTATGATTGCAGCCTTTAAGATATAAAATACTTTTGCCTTTCTGCCTCAAAGCACTGCTTTCTTCACATGACTTTGCACCATTTTTGCATACAACAGGGGTATGGAGATGATAGGACTTATGACAGGCCTGCCAGTTAGGATTAATCTTATAGGTGCTACTGTTAGAAAGTAAACAAAAAACATGTCAGATTTTTCTAGCTCTCATTCTCTTTCACGCTGTCACCAAAAAAATAAAATAAACCAAACCGTACAAAAACTCAATCCTGACACCCCAAAATACAGGGGGGTGGGACGGTGAAGGAGTGGGACAGGGAAACAAACTAGAGCTTGACAGTCAACACAACATACTGCTGAACTATTTTAATAGCCAGAAAGGACCCTGACCACTACTTCTCACATTGGTTAGGGCAAACAGCAACTAAAGAACAACTCTGAAAATGCTGTACTCTTGTTAGACACACTTTGCCACTAAACTGGCATTCTGTTCAGGATTCCATTGACAACTGTTACTTACTTTTACAGAAAACAAAAAAGGGTAAGCATAACTGTACATCACTGAGGTTTAAATCAGCTACACCAGTGATAAATCTGGGCCTCCCTCTCAGTTACTTTGACTTCTTGTAGGAACTATCACAAACTCTTCATCACACTGGAATACTCATTCATAATCTGTGGCACATCGCATGCCACTGCACCTCCATATGCTGAACTGTTGTCAAGAAAACACCTACCTCATCCTGAAAAGATATACATTTTTTGTATCCCCAATTCATTTAGTAACACCATAAGATAAAATTAAATTGTCAGCACTTGCTACAGTTCTAATGCACTCAGTTAGCGGAGAAGTTACCCCTAATCATAAGGCTTTTTTTTTCAAAAAGAAAAAGTTTCATAAGTATCAAAACCGCAACTGAAGTCCAGCTGGCAACTCAACAAGAGATTTTTACCTACAAAATATTTGCTCCTGGAAGTTTATCGGTCTGATTTATGAAATAAGAATTTAATTATGATGCCCCGTGCCACCTGCATGCCTCAAAACCTGGGAATAGTTTTAATCACTTCTAAGAAAAGGGGAGAAACTCGTGGTAAGACAGAGGCTGTTCATGTATAAGAACAGCACTGTGTTACTGCAAGATAAGATACAGGAAACTGCAAACAAATCCACCACAGGGGAGGAAGCAAGGTCATGAGTTCTAATAGTATGAAACCACCTGCTACAGAATAAGGAATAAGAACAAAGTTGCAGAAGTCCCATTCAATAGTATTTTGATAACACATTTCTTGTTTCAGTTATACGATAGCCACTGCGTTATTCTTGCATTCAAAGTCTTTAAAAGGCTTCATTCTGGATGGACATATTTTTAATCACAGCATAGTGAGATTTACTTTTTTTTTGCCTGTAGCACAGCAAAATGTTCCAATGTGAAGTTCAAAATGCTGCAAATGTTACCAGGCTTCAAGAAGAAAACCCACACTGACAGAGGAGCTTGACCTTTGGTCTTGGCACCTTAGCAGTAATGACGTACTATGGGCCCACGTCCCACCACAAAATTAAAAAAAAAAAATCAGGTTTTTACATTTTAAAATAAAAGTTTTGCAGTGCCAGTAAAGCAGCTTATTCTAGCTCAGGCTATTGTGTGAATTCTAAACAAGCTTGGATTTAACAGTTAAAGAGGAACAGTAAATTGATTTCAGAGTCATATAACATGGAAGCTTACACAGCAGTGAATACATGCTGCAATTTAAGTTAATTTTGCTGTTGATTTGAGGTCTTCCTCCAGCAGGAAATTAAGAAATCTGAGTTTCACTGTGTTGCATTCTATACCACAAACTGTCTGAATGACATCTCGTGGTGCTATGCAGTATAGCCATCCTCTTCCATTACAACACTACTCACATTTACTGCCAATTCACAACACAACATAGGATTGAATTATTATTCCAAGGGAGACTGAAACCATTTGGCTACAAGCGTAGCTGTGCTGTGGCTTAAAGAGAAACTACGATAAGAAATAATCTGTTTCCTTCTCAGCCACCACTAATTTTTCAATCTGGAAAACAAACATACCACCCAAAAAGCAAACTTCATGGTTTTAAGGGATAGACTCCAGAGATATGAGGAAAACCAGGATAACCACAGCATATGGTAAGGCTGGGAGCCACAGAGAAGAACAAGACTGCTTACAGTCTGACCAGAAACATAATTTAATTCATTTAACGGCTTTTTTGTCACTAGTTTCTCAAAGCACCTGCCATCTGGATGGTTTAGGCAGTGTCTTATCCTTCTCAGTAAGGAAACATGTAAAGTTAGTTAAAACTGAATAAAGCATCCTCCTAGTTCCCTGTCATGAAGGTATAGTACCTGAACGAGTGAGCAACTCAGTATGCAAACAGCATGCTGCTACCACCACCATCAATACAGATAACAAAAAGAACCTGCATTTCAAACCAGATGGCAGCTAGTATGACAACATGTATTTCTAGAGAGGACTGTGATTTAATCTAAGATTATCTGTTGTCAGTAGAGTAGTTATAGACACTACCTCACCAGCAACAAGAACAGCAATATAAAAGGATAATTACCTTGCATACGACCCCACTGATAAGAGCCCACATCTCCAATACTACCAGGAAGCATCAGAGCAGCCACTTTAGAGGTTGTGTCAATTTAAAGCCTGTCCTGAGGCCAGTGATCGGAACTTACAGACATCAGCAGATTAATTTGCAGCATTTAATAGTTGTGAAGGAAATATAGAACAGTGAGAACCAGTATTTCCTGGAAATGATAAAGAGGCTTCTTTTAAAGGTACCACCACAAAGGCGGCACCGTCAATCCCAGGACCTACAACAGTTACTGTATTTACGCATATGTCTATAATGTTTCAGAAACACTGTTAAAGAGCATTACAGTGTTGTTCATCTTCTATTAGAATGCCAAAAACCCCACTTTTCTATGTCAAAAGAACTCTGTTTTTCAAGTAAAGAAACAACCACAGACAAGAACAGTCTTCAGAAAAGCAGAACTAGGAAAATCTGGAAATGCTCACAAATGTCAGCCTTATGTTAAAACAGTTATCATATTACAGTTATCTATTTTTAATGCCATTCAGGATGCAGATGATAGTAAGCATCCAAGATAAAAACATGACAACATTAAACAAGCAGAAACCACAGTGAAGACCTTAAACTCTAAACTTGCCTGCCAAGAAAATAAAAAAGCCTCAAAAAAATTTTAATGACTACATTACAGAGAATCACAGCAACTCAATAGTTCATTGCTTGCGTCATCATTACTTGCCAATGCCTGGCAATAAGAATGCATTCATTGTGTGTCACTTCCCATCACATCTGACCAATTTCAGCTGGACAAGTGCTCCACAATAGCATACCCATGTTCTTACACCGTATTTAGATCCTATTCTGGCATTGATGGCAGGGTTCAGATTTTATCTTGTACAGTCACCAGTTCATCCAAACCATTCATCTTTGTTGGCTTGTACATCCTACTGAAACTGGCATTTCACCACATTAGTGGGCATAGTGCCATTATAACAGATGGGGAAAGAAAGTAATTGTGCGAGGATGGATCAAGTTTGATTAATATGGCTGGAGTTTCCTCCAAGAATTTCACAAATGGCAGTCTATGTACAAGCATTGGGTGACTGGCTGAACAGGATACGCCAAGGTAAAACTAGATCAATTTAAGACTCCAAGAACATCTCTGGCAGCTGTTGAAAGCAAGGAATTTGGAAAAAGTCCTCTGTATAGAGAGTTGGGGAATAAGTACCTTAATGAAATCACCACCTTAGATCAGCTCTGCAAACACAGGCTTGCAAATCTCAGCAAAAAAATGGTTTTACAGCCCTGCTGAGTTTTCTGATGAATAGCTCAACAGAATGCATAAGCCAGATCTGCAGGAAAAAAAGTCTAATAAATTACAAATGTATTTTGTTTGGCAAGAATACACTTTAAAGATGCAAATCAGTAAAGCTGAAAATGTGTGTAATAAATTTTGCCATCTGCTTCAATACTGTACTTATCAATTGGTATCTACTGACATTACTCATATGGTCCACCTGTAAGTTTTTACACCTGGTTTAGGCATAGCAATGGCTAGTTTTCTTGCTGAAATCGTATAATTTCCAAAACCCAGACATTATTATATTTTAATAGTATACGCATGTAAATTTTGTTTAAAATGCAATAAGTATAGATGCAAATCTTCTGTCCACCTGCAATTTACAGTGGGCAGTAACAGCTGCACACTAATGTATGCATTTAACATGAATTCTGTATTACTATTTACATCTCCAGGCTTTCTTAGAAGTTAGATGGTTAGACTTTTCAACCCTCTACAGGGCAACAGTACAGTCTAACTATAAAAACAGCCTATTAACATAGGCGATGTGCATCACATGGTATCTCTCTACGCAATACAGACAATTTTGACAGTCTTCCAAGTAGGTAGTGCTTATTTCATGGATTACATCAATCTAGACGATGCAGAAATAGCTTGAGGTCCACAGGCTAGATCCAACTTGTTCATAAGATTTACATGATCCCTTGGCTCTTACCAATTTTCTGCTGAAAACTTCTGTTATGGGCAAAGACTTCTCTTCAGATCATTTCCACTATTCTGGTGGCCCACAACCTTATCCTTTTTCTTTTTTCTCAAGCATGTGGGGCATGTGAACAGTGTACATCTGGAGTACCCAGAGTGACCTCTGTCTGAAGCATAACCAGTTCAGAGACAAGCGCTAAACAACCTACCTGGACACACAAATAAGTTCCTAGAAGGGAATTATACAAATTGTATAAATGCATACCACACATATCAGCTCATATTAAAAGCACGGAAAAGGGGGAAGAAAGGAACAGGCATCTCCAGCCACGCAATGGGGCCCATTCTATACAAGAAGTTTTAAACTGACTTATCTCAGATACATCAGCTCTTTTAATTTTTCAGTTATTGAGATAGTTCATAGAACGATTGCAAAGCTTCTATACTGTGATGCATGTCAAAAGGCTTTTTAAAAGCAATACATACTAAACAGGAAAGCTGCATTTGCCTTTTCAGCCAGGATTCAATATTCACAGAAAAAAAGCTAGCCGGAATCTCCTATATTTGTTGTGAAATCTCTTATTCAAGTGCAGTTCTGGTTTAGTTTAAAATAGTAATAAAAAAGTTTCTTACGTAGATGTTGCACTTAGTAATACTTTATGTAATAGAGCTTAGAAAAACGTCCTCCTTCCCTTATGTCTTTTTTCCTGCAGATTTACAGCTACTTGATAGAAGCAGACCAAAGTTGCATTTATATCTCTTCCCCGTCCCCACTGCACTGGATACACACAATAGAGTAACTAATGCGAAACATACTCTTTGGAAATTGTTCACTGTGTTTCTATTAAGATAATGGTTTATTCCAATGATTATTTCAGCTTTATTGATATTCTAACAATCAAACTTTCTACTTACTCAGGTTACCTTGACAGAAGTTTTGAGGGACTGAGATATTTTCAATACTGACAGCATGTTTCAAATAAACCACAAAAATAACATTTTGACAAAACACTACGTTTATTAACCGACTTGAAGATTCTACTTGTATCTGGAAGTTAACGAATAAATCACGGAATTGCTAAAGGTCAGAAAGCCAGCTTTAGCAGGAGAATAAGACACATGGGCTTTTGACAACAAGGGATGCTCAGAACTTTTAGATGATAAGTACTTCAGCTGAGTATTTCTACTGAAATGCTTACACTAAAACAGTTAGAACAAATAATTTATACTAGGTCCACTGTACACTTCAACTTTGTCTACTGATACTCATTTGTGCCTCTGTGTGTAACCTGTCACAGGCTATTCTATGTAACAAATGCTGTGAGACTGAAGACAGTCTATCTTTATTTCAAAAGCATTTTTGGCTTACCTCCTCTTCATGACAGGAAAAAAGACACAACAAAGAAAAGAGACTGGGATTTTTTAAAGAAAATGTTTACAGTAATATCTTGGTATTTAACCACAAGATATTGTTCAGATTAACTGGCAACAGGGAATTGCAAGTCTCTGGTCCAACAGCTACTGCAAAAACATTCTGGGCCACATATAATAACTGAGCCCCTCTGCTGAGGAGGAGTACTGTAGATCAGCAACCAAGAAAGTTTGCCAAGCACTGAAACACCACAATGACATGGGACATAAGCATATCTAAGATCCTATTCAGCAGTGCTGAGTCACATCAAGAGTGAGCAGCAAAAAAACACTGAAAACTCATAACAGTAATTTTATTTTCACCAGTGAAATGTCCCACTATCCTCATTTTAACATGTAAGATGCAGAGACACTTCTCGCACTTCTCTGCATGCCCGGTAGGGAGTGGTCAGGTCTGCCTCATTTAAAGGACAGAAAACCACACCACCAGAAGACAGGATGTCCTCCATGTGGGCTACAGTCCCTGTTACAAGAAAGCTAGGATAAAATGAGTTATGTAGAGAAGTATGGTCATGAGCAAGGATGGTGGTAATCCCCTCTGTGGAAATGAAGCAGTAAAACAATGGTTAAAAATAAAGTGCAAAATCGTTTTTACGGAAGCAGACAGGAAAAGAAGGGTGCAAACAACATAAATCAGCTATAACACACAAATCAGCAGAGATGCATCCATACTAGAACAGCGAAAACTCTACCTGGAACAGAACGAAAAAAACCAAAGTATTTAGTGGAATAGCATGGGAGGAGAAATGTGACTTGTCTGAGGAGGTCTATCAGCTGCTGTCTCACACAGTTAAGCATCAGAGTGACAGCAGCTTCACCTTGTTGTGATTTACTTTGGAGTGGCACAAAAATAAACCCATCAGTTGAGGTTTCTAGAGCACGAATGTTCTCTTTGTGCAGAACAATCAAACTTAATAAGTGATTGATTTTGTAATGTTCACCAGACCTTAGTTTATAGTGCTTTTTATTGGTTGCTCCCAGAATAGATTTCTAATTTGTTGCAGAATGTGATTCCAGCTTAGCAAACCTCTTGATGCTTCCATTTAGACACACTTTTTTTCCCCCTCTCGTTCATTCTTCCTTCAAGTAGCTGAAGACTTTCTGTCCCTGTGCGTTTTGGCTGGTTTGGATTTTTTTTTCCTCCTCCATTTACTCATTTCAACTTCTGACCAAGACTCAACAGTGGCAGCACCCACGTCCAGCTGGCCACCTCGTCGCGCTCAACTACAGCAACAACTGCAACTGTCACAACACCTGGGCGCATTTTTTTCTTTTTAATAAAATACATTTGAGGGCTAATACCGGTGGGGGTTAAGCTACCAAAGGAAAAATGGAAAAGCGACGACCAACCAAAAACCTTGCAGGCAGCCCAATTCCGCTATGAACACCTGAAAGCTGCACGAGCCAACTTTTCTGTTAAGTCACGAGGGGATAAAAGCTGAGAACCCCGGCCCCGCTCCCTCCCGGGAGAAGCCGCGGAGCCGCGGGCAGGGACCCTGGCGCCCACGGGATGGCTCACCGTTCGCTCACCCACCGCGAGGGGCAGTCAAGGAATAAATCTCGGAAGTGCCCCGTCCCGCCTGCCCCAGATCCCCCGTACTTTTTGGTGTCGCTGCTGAAGAGCCCGAAGGCCGCGGGAGTCGAAGGGATCGTGGCGGACGCCGCCTCCTGGGCCAGGTCGGGCGCGGCCTCTCCCCCCTGCTCGCTGTAGCTGAGCCCGTTCCCAGACATGGTGAACTCCGCCGCCACCTCAGCCGCCTCCGCAAAACTTCCCGGCGCGCCGCGCCCCAACCTCACCCCCCGGAAGCGGCGCACCCACGCCAGCAC
>JAUMJL010000935.1:0-110000 GCA_033558185.1 Dromococcyx pavoninus
AGCTATCAGAGATTACCTCTCATCTTTCACAGCATGAATTTCACGTCTGTATTGTTAGGAAATACAGAACAATATGGAAAGTATGAAGGAAGAAAGGAGGAATTAAAGTGCCTAAATCAGCTGAGTCACGGCTGAAATACGAAAAGGATTTCTGAAGGGTTGAGATTGAAATAGTAATGAAAAAAATCCCTCATCTACAGCTATGGGGTTACTACAGTGGTTTTAATGGCAATTATGACAGGGTTCCTGGGGACTCTCTTGCTTCAATTAATTAAACTCACACCAAGAGGACTACTTCAGCCCTGCAATGATTATTTCTTTTTTTCATGGGAAAGCAGGAAAAGCAATTTGAAAAGAATTTGGTGAGCCTTTTTTTCATTTTCTGATGTTGAAACTTTCAGTAGAAACCAAAGCTCAAACTACAGTCTGGGAGCAGAGTACGAGTTGAGAGGTAACAGGCACAGATGGGAGGGCA
Organism: Dromococcyx pavoninus; assembly: GCA_033558185.1. Taxonomy (NCBI): domain Eukaryota; kingdom Metazoa; phylum Chordata; class Aves; order Cuculiformes; family Neomorphidae; genus Dromococcyx; species Dromococcyx pavoninus. Next base: position 476 of record JAUMJL010000935.1, read on the forward strand.
GTACTGCAAGAAAGAATGGACAAAATCTCTCTAATATCATCAACCCCTCATATCAATTTTTTCTCCTTTCTTATTTCTTTTCTGTGTTCCTGCTGCTTTTTCCCTCTTCCCCTTAATTCACTTTTGTTTCTGAGCTGCTATAGGCCTTTTCTTCAAGAGAAATAGCAAATTACTTTGTTTTGTTTTGCTTATTTATTTTATTTTTATGTGAGGCAAAAAGGTAAGTCTGCTTCTCCAGGGAAAAAATGCATCACACTAGCTCCTGTGAGCACTAGACAGAGTGATAACTAACTCACTGGAGCTCTATGGTCTTTTCAAAACAGTCTGCTTTTCTCCAAGGTATCAGTTTAAATCCTATAGGAGACACCACTCTCCAGATTTTGCCTCTTTCCCTTTTCTCAGAAGAAAACCAGATTATTTGAAACTGTCTTCCTTTTTGAAACAAGTCACTCACTGCTGCAATATTCTTTTCTCTGTTTGAAGTTGGACATACGGCAGTGCATGTGGTAAGTATGAAAACACCACTGGGTGATAAGAAACATACAATTAAGCCCATGAGTGATAATGAACAGATGCTTCTCTCTCACAAATGCTTTCTCATATCAAATGAGGTCTGGCTGCAAGATTTTATCAATTCTAGGAGTTTACTCAACTTCAGAGAAAAATGTGACCTACCTTGATAATATCCCATATGGTTATCTCTTGCCCCAGGGCTTTTACCTTTGTGGGTAAGTTCTTGTTTCTGTTAAACTGATTTTTCCGATTTTGGCAAAATGCATGTGACTTCTTGTGGGTTTACAATAAACAAAGCCAGAGCACACATGCTATCTGGTGCTGGATCTTTCTTTACACTCTTACTAACTACTGAGATATTTTTCCTCTAATGGGTGCGGTCAAAGGTAAAACCAACCAGTTTGTATCAGCAATGTAGGAAGGAGTTGTTGGAGATATCGTAGGTCATCAAATTAGATTCAAGAGTGGCCAGGATAGGATGGTTTCCAATAACAATCTGTCTTTTACATGTTGAAACTTCACTTTGCCCTCTGTCATTACCATACTAGTGTTTATTATTGCACCACAGGAGTGCCCAGTTAGAGATTGACTTTTTACACTGGAACCTGTGCAGGTGTCTAGCAGGAGGGATAGCTGTGAGTGCTTGCAGCTGTGGGGTGGTCAGTGTGGCCCAGAGGGCAGCACGGCACCAGGGTTTGCCTTGTGCCTGCACCCACCTGCTTTCCAGCTCTGGCATTGCTCAGATGTAGAGCCACCAGTCAACCATTAACTGTTCTGTGTACCTGTTTCTTCCTTCCTTTTTACCTGTCCTAACATTTTAGACAGGAACCTCTGTAGGCTAAGGATGCATTTTATCATGTGTCTGTTGAGTGCCAGTCTTGGCTGGCAAATTTCAACACTCCTGTGATATGAATAGTGGTTCCAATAATAAAGGCAAAGCCTGACCATCTGGCTGCTATTATGGTAATATCTTGCTCTGTGATGGTAGGTCACTCTGGGCAGCTGCTTCTCTGGCTCATTCTGTATTGGAAAAGAGTACCTTTTGGCTTTGGCCTAAGTCTCAATGAAGATTGAAAAGGACTGTGGTAGTGCCACCTGCCCTACGTACCGAAACGTTTCTTTCTGAAAAGAAACACAGCATCGGGAAAGTATCGCTCAGGGTTGTATGCTGTGACACTCAGCTGCAAGCAACAATTAAGCCACTGGTTTCACCCCCAAAGTGAGCAATGGTCACTACTCCCAAGTAATCATCTTCTCAAGTCACTCCATCTATGCCTATCTGGTGTCCAATTAACATGCACCATCCCCAGAGAGTATGAAGTCTCCTGCTTTTATTCAAACATGTATGGGTAATGATAGAATTATGACTTAACAGAAAAATGCTTCACCTCTCAGTTGGCTTCAGCCCTGGCTTCTGTGACATTAGCAAGCACAGTCGAGTGCTGAAGTGTCCTCCCTGCCCACCCCACTCCTTTTGCTGCTTGCAGAATGACTGTGTTCCTCGTTGACATACAGCAGACTTCAACACTTTGGGATCGAGATATCATTGCAACTGTGAGTCAAAAAATGAAACAAAATATAACTTAGAAATTACTTATGAGCTGCATAATTTATGTTGATCAGAGTGCTCAGACATGTTCTTTTTCATATTGTAAGATGAAGTGTGGCTCATGTGATGATAATTCACATGGCTCAATATAGTGCTACTACTAATAATACTCAGCAGTGGGCAACTGTCAAATGCTTAGCATCACTGTTCATCTATTATATTTTCCCATTAGATCTTTTGTTTTATTCCATCTAGAGTTTCCTTTAGCCTCATACAATGTGTTTGGCACAAGCTACATTAAAAAAGAGCTATTGTACTTACAAAATTACTTTTATCATATCAGAGAGATAGCTTGCAATCTCAAAATTGAAATGAAAACTCCTTTCCTCTCATACGTACACCCAACTCCAGAACAGACAGGGACCTGAGCATAACTGGATGAGCAAGAAAAATTTCAATAGTTTTTCTTGCACAATCTGCAAAGACCAGTGCTGCAGTATGGTTGATGCCTTGCTCACGGTGCTGGCCAGTGTGTCTGCAGGGCCATTTGGTCCTGATGACTCCCTTTGTGAGGCACATAAAAGGTGCAAGGGATGAATGTATACAGCAGGAAAGGTGTGTGGGTGTTTGAGTGGGCTCCTTTGTGGTGATGGACATGCAGAGATAATGCTGGAGTACCACACAGGGCTGGTGCCATCTTGTTCATTCTCAAGGGAAAAACAAAAGGGTTTCAATAAGGAAATTGGTTTAAAACACAGGCCTGAAGTGAAGAGGAACTTCACTCCAAGAAGTGGAGTCCACAAGTGAACAGCCACTTAAGCAACACAGATATTAGGGCCCAAGAGTGAATAAGTGAAAAAAGTTATTTGGCAGTGCTGATATACCCTTTAAATCCCAAAGATGTGCTGAAGGTTTATATAGTTTATTTACCTGTGGTTTTTTTACCAGATCAAACTAAACTTGCTTATATCCAGAAGTCATCTCAGGCTGTAAGTTTTTTAAATCCCTATGGAGAACTTACTGCAGCAGTGTCCTCAGGAGAAAGGCAAGTTCTCTGCCTGGTCCAAAGCAAGTGGAGCATTTTTATGTCATATTGCAAATTGGATGCTTAATTCCTCTGGGAGCACTTCCTTTGTGTGAGGCAAATTAAATCTCTGGCTTGTCTGCGGACAAGGAAAGAAGAATCTGTTTTGAGGACAAAGGGGAATTTCAACCCTCTCTTGAAACATGGCTTAATTCATTTTAAGTGTTTGCTTCTGTGCCTTTACCTATTTTATCTATTTTCTCTTTTTAAAAAAAGCATAGCATGGAATTAAAACATTCATTCAACACCATTCCATGCTTGGGTTCACTCATATATTTCTACAGTCTAAATTGTTTTTCTACTTTTTAATTAAAAACAATGGCAAAAATCCCTTTAGTCTTAATGATAGAAGATCAGGTCTTACTGTACAGACACCTTCTTAGGCTTGTATGTGTCTCTTGAGGAAATTTCCTCATTCATTTTAGGAAAGGCATGAAAATCTTGTGATGAATTTCTTCTCCCAAACAAGATATAAAGAACCTTTTGGAAAGTAAGCAATGCAGGCAAATCAATTACCACAAATTATTCATATGAAGAATTCTATTTTTTTCTGTTTGCAAATATTCATCATGAATCTGATGTTTAGATATGAACTGGCTATTTCTTTATATGCAGTTTATTCATGAATGGTTCATCGTAATTCAAGTCATGGCTCTTTTGAGGGCACATAGGTCATGCTTTGAGTCCATTTTCCCTGACTAAATGCATATTATCCTTTTAGAATCTGGTACACATATTCATTATGACAAAATTATAGTCATGATTATTTCCTGCTATGATGAGAGGTCCTTTTCTTAGAGCATGGAGGGAAGGTATGCTCACCCAAAGCAGTGTAAGTGGAATACAATTCTTTAGGATTCCAGCCATGGAGATGTTTTTTTTACCCTGTCTCAGATGTTTTGCATGTCATACCCTGGTCAGTTTTTTAGGTCTGATTTAAATAGTTGGCAATGGCTGATGACCCAGCTTCCATTGACTTCAAAGCACAGAGAAGGGAGTGGAGAGAAGAGCAGAAAAATGCTGGAAGAGATGGATAAAAGAGGTAGTTTGGTACCTTTGCCTGCCCGCTTGCTGCTATCTTGTTGTGTTGATGGAGCATTTCTAGGTTTGGAAATCCTCCCAATGGCCGTTATTAGACTCTCTACCATCCTGCCAGAGCTATGTCCCATACTGCAGATGTTTGCTGTTCTCCTGGGTCTGGTCTCTGGGAGGGCAGGGAACAAGGACAAAACATTTTGATAGAGAAGAGGCATTGAGGAAGGGACTGGCTCTGACCTGAAAGTAAATAGAGTGCAACCTTTAACTGAAGGTGTCATCAATTACATCAATTACAAAAGCAGTTCACTAATTTAGGAATTGGGCAAATGGATCCACATCTCACAGTCCAGTGAGGAGCATCAAATGGGACAGTTGCCCACTTGTGGTATAACAACTACTCCACTGTGGAGATCTCTCATCCAGCCCTTGGTGACCATGGGTGCAAATGCCTGTGTGCCAGCTACAGCCCATGGCTGTAAGTGATGTGCTGATATCTGTTTGGATTATTTTGTCAGGAAGAATATGCCAGCAACAAAACCCTACCATTTGCCATTTTCCTACCCAAATTTTTCTCTTGATGCTGGAGGTGCACCAATAAAAATAAACCTTAGATCAGCAGCTATTTCTGATCTATGGATTATATTTGCTTTTGTTCTGTATCACAGGGCCTTGTGGCTGTCTTGGCCTGGCTTAGATTTTCCTGGTGCTCTTCATTGAAATGTTTTATGTTCCAATGTTGCCTGCAGGCACTGACATGGATTAGCCTTGGCAGCAGCACACAGGGGGCTTACACACCCTAATGCTCACTAATTACAACCTCCTGAACATCCTAACATCTACAATAATACACTGATATATATATGAAGTCACGGTCTGTCAATGTATTGCCCCTGTGGTGTAAATCCTGCAAGCAATATACTCATGACTGGAAGTCTCCCTGTTGCATGGAGAGCTTTGTTCTTTGGAGTGATTTCTGTTTATGTATGCTTTGGTTCTCTGAAGAAGAGTGATACAGAACGCGATACTGCACAAATCTCTGACTTGAAGACACATGGGGATGTTTCCTTTCTTTTCCCCTTTCTTTTCTTGCTTTTGACTCCTTTACATTCTTTCTTCACATAGCTAATTGCCAAAATTTTTTCTGGCAAAGTAGATGAAATTCCCAGTCCAGGAAAATACATATAAGATACATTTGCTTGTTTTAAATATCTGTGTTAGTAGTTAATACATTTAACTTGCTAAATACCTGTCAGGGTCTACATATAAGTTCAGCCACCCAACTTCTCATGTGTAGCTTTCTGAGGTACTGGTAATGAGGATGCAGTGTAGGGGAAGACAATAAATTTTATTTCAAGTGAAACCCCTGAACTTCGTGCAGTTGTAGGAGCTTCGGTCACCTGCACTTCTTCAATCAGCTGATCAACTCTTGATAGGTGGAATTACTTCCCAGTGTAGACATTATTTTTTTAGTCTCACCAAGTACTGTAGAGAAGTAGGGAAAGGAGAGAGGAGTTTTGTCCAACATAGTATGCACTTTGGAGGTGCTGATCCTTCTCTGACTGCTGAGGGAGGCCAGTGCAATCAGGTTCCTAATCTAGCACCCAGTGGAGGCCAGTGCAATCAGGTGCCTCCACTGGGTGCTAGAGTTGCATCCTAGTGCTCTGTACAACCAATGGCTGAGTGCCAGGCACTCCTGAGCACCTGGAGAGCTCTGCTGAAATGAGGGAAAATGGCATGGAGTGTTCTGGAGCAACTGTGATGACTGCTTTGATGAAGAGATTCTAGCGTTTTCTATGTCCTGCTCTGCTTGGTTCCAAATGAGCTCTCTGAATGATAAAGAAAGACATAACAGAATTAAAATTACTCGTGTATACTCTCCCAAGTCTCCTAACATCCCCTCAGCCTGTGTGCAGGAGAGCCACATTTATTTCATTGCTAGGGGGAATTTCCTACATCCAGAAATGGGAGTGGATTTGCCTGTAATAGCAATTAGGATTTCCAGTAGTGAGCCTTCTCCAGTTTTCACGCACTGAATGTGTTCTCCGAAGTAATGACATCAAGACAAAAAAATAGGAAGATGAAGGGTCTGCATCATTATATTTGACAGAACACATTCTCTGCTTTCACAGAGATTGAAATAATCGTAACTAAGCTCATGAAAAATTGCAAACACATAAAGGTTGTATGAAAAGATGTATAAATCAAATTTATGAAGTAACTTTAATGTACTTTTTTGGGGGTGTAAATTCTTTTAGAGAGCTCATCAACCACATTCTGATATGAATCTTATTTGATCATAAGAATTATGATGATTAAAGTATTAGACACTGGTGAAAACTTTTCTGCTTCTGCAAAAAAAATGTTAAATCCAAGTCTTGAGACAAAAATGTTAAAAATAGACATTTTTGTGTCAGACCATTTTCACAAATGATACTAATAGATTTTTATCTAAACCATCTGGTGGAGGAAGAGCATTAAAATGTAAAGTCACGTATCGAAGCCCCCAGAGACTCCTTTAGAGTGCTATATATTAGAAAAAAAAATAAAAAAGCAAAACTCTGTATCTTTTCCTTCATTTATCCAAGACCTTTTTCCCCAGAGTCCAAGCTTTAACTAGTCAGCTTTGCTTTGGCAACCAATACACTCCTGTTTGTCTTTGTCTGGAAGTTGCACTCCTAATAATGCAAACTGAATTCATTGCAAGAAAGCGATCAGTGGTTAGGGTTTATAATTTGCTTGGGAGTTTGTTTTTTTTTTCCCCTTAAATAAACCTCTACAGGAAACTCTGATACAAATGACATTCCCTTTTGCCATAAAACCAGACTGTGAAACCTCAGTTTAAAATAGCACAATTTTCTGTACTACTTGAGGTGTTGTAACAGGAAGGAACCAACAAAGTTTTTTGCACTCCTTTCCCAATCTGAGACCAAATAACCATGATCTGCTGGACTTTCTGGCTATCCCGTGTGTGAGGGATTTAGTGTGAAACAGAATCACAGACTAACCTAGACTAGGAGAGTTCTGTGAAGGTTTTTCTGGTCTGCCCTACCCCCACAGCCAAAGCCATATAACTTAGACACGGCTGTTCATGGCTGTCCGGTTGGGTTTTGAATATTTCCAAGGACAGGGATCCCACAGCCTCCCTGAGCTTCTGTTTCAGTGTTTTCAACCTCATCCCTATTGACTTTTTTCCCTAATCATCTAATCAGAACTTTCCTTATTGCAACTTGAGTCTATTGCTCATGTACGCCTCCAGAAATATTTGGGCTCTGCCTTTTCTGTGAAGACTCTCTAGGTAATTACAGACTGCAGTGAGGGCTCCCCTTGGATTTCTTTCATTGACACTAAACAGATCCAGTACTCAGATGCTTCAGTCCTCCTGACCATTGTGGTGGCCTGCACTGGATTCACTCCAGTATGTCAATGTTTTCCTTATACTGGGGTTACTTTTATAAAGGCTCCCACCTCTGGGCTCAGGTTCCTTCCCAGTCCAAAGCTGACAAGTGTACAAGAAGACAGGATAGCCTGTTTCTTGATTTTGCTCAAATTTTCTTAAAAAAAAAAAAAATATCTCTGTAGAGTTTAGAAATACTCAGCCTTGAAAATCTGTCATCCATGCACTGCAGAAATATGACCTTCTTTCCAGGACCTCACTGTGCAGCTGCTTCCAACCTATTTACAGAGGACAACTTGTGCTGGGGACTCAGATGCAGGATAGCCCCATTCAGCTGTCATGACTATTACTGTGGGTCCTATGAGTTCCCTTGGTGTGCAGACATATGTGTATGTATGGTGCCTGTTAAATGTGATACAGAAAGTCAGATCCAGGACTTTGCTGTTTCCTAGGGAGAAATTCTGAAAAAGAGAGAAAGAGAAAAAGATATTTGAGGGATATGAACAGCATAGTCAGAATTCCAGTCCCATGATCTTTGAAATTTTAATCAAATATTGCAGCAACGTGAGACCAAAGATTACTCAGACAACTCTCTTGTTATTTTAATCTTTTTAAATTTAGTTTGCAGTGAAGTTTGAAAATAGCACTGAGCTGTGCACGTGTGAATTAAAATAGGAAAATACTAAAGGCAAATAAAGCCTGGAAACCTCCCCCTACTTATTATTTGTAAGATCTCACCTGACTTAAAGCTGTTCTCATGAATCTGAGCACTGCTTTGCAGTTGTTTAACTTCAGTTATGACTAAAGCAGAAGAATGTTTTTCAAAATTCTCAGATCCAAGCTACTCTTCTTCTAAATTACTCTGTGTCCCTGGGCACATCACTTACCTTCTTTCATATTTATCTTTTCAACAAAACCGTGTATCGCATGCTGGTATGCCAGAGGAGTGGGGAGGCTCAGCTCATTATTTCATAACATTGAGCAGAAGTAGGTATCAAAACATGAAGGCTTACACTACTAATTAGGGCAACAGATAGCCTTATTTATTCAAGCGATGACATGCTTTTGAATGAACTTTGGAACTTCATATTGCTATCTAAGCTGTGTTATACAGACAGTAGGAAAAATGTCTTTTGCATCTTCAGTAGTTGACAATACAACTGCACTGATGGCATAAACACAGATCCAGGTGTTTCATTATGAAGAAATTCAGTATTGCAAAAGCAACCTGCAGGCTTTGTGTCACAATTGCTAACATGGTAAGATGAATACTGTCTTCTCCCCCTCCCCGGCCCCCAGTCAGTTTTTACTTCCACTGAAACTTGGCACTTCGGGAGAACCAGAGTCAGTATATACACTGTGCATAGAGGTGGGTAGTTTTTAACTCCAGGTTTCAAAGTGTGAGAAGACTGAATATTCACTAGAAGTTTTTCTTTGTTCCTTCTTTCTGTACAGATTGTAGGGTAAAACTTCTTAGAAAGCCAGTTTGAAGCAGCATATGAAGTGTGTGATTCTTGGAGCCTTCAGAGACTTCTGTGTTACAAAATACGTTCCCAGCCTGCCGTGAAAGAGTGGTACATGGCATTCCACCCACTCGTGTGTTTCACTTAGCTAAAGAACATGTATTTTACAAAGGTATCCATCCTTGATCTAACATCTTTTTTTTTCAAGTGATTGTACATCCATTGTGCTGCTTGGTAAATTCAGAGTTAAAAGGAGAAGTAGCTCATTTCCAGTTTGAAATTTTCTGACCTAAACTTCCAGCCTCTGGACATGGCTATGAGTCCTCTGCTTCTGCCTGCTGTGTGCGCTTGGTATCTGCCATCCCCATCCTTACTGTTCAGCTGGCTGGTGGTCTGGAAAACACTGATGTTCTAAGGGTTACTGGATTACGATTGTTCTCTGCAAACAAAATTCACATCTGTTCTGACAACTTATTTCAGCCTGATGCAACATGAAAAGGTCGAGATTAGTCCCAGAAAATCAGACTTCTATTGGAAAGGCCAAATCAACTTTAATTGTAACACATGGCTATTTGTATTGGCGTTTAGCTGCAGCCGTTTATCCTTCGTTCCATCGGTATTATTTGTTTCTGAGCTCGCTACTAAAGCCTACAATGCAAGCTGAAATGTTTTAAGTAATGTAACAAAAATAATAGCTGACAGCTTTCCTTTTACAGGTTTCCATTGACCCAGGATATTTTTTGTGCATGGCTTTTATGACTTTTGTTTATCAGCAGTCTGGGGAAATAAAAATCACAGAAGAAAATGTTGGTTCTTTTTATAAAGATGAATGGTGTCTACTGTATTTTCACACCCCCTCCTATCCTGGTGGCTTTATCTTTTACAGCCTGGGGGGAAGAACCACTCGCTCTGGAGTTCTGACTCCTACCAAACTCTGATCACGGATGCTAAGGGGTTTAAACCCTTTCGCATGACAGCAGTTTGCAAGCTGTGGTTTTCTGCATTGGCGAGGTGACTAAGAGCAGCACCCTCCCCTCGGCACGGGGGACAGGTTGGTGTGGCACCTCTCTAACCACCGTGTTGGCTGCTGGGAACTGCTATCAGCTCAGCCATCTAGCCTTCAACTGACATCTGAGCTCTCAGAACCCCTGAAAAGCGACAGGATGAGAGAGACTCATTTGGCAATACTTTTCTCTTGCTGTTTGGCCTGGAGAAAGATACTTAATGTGGTAAGATTGTTTAGCAACAGCTGGCAAGCACCCGGGTGTGAGCCTGATTTTCAGACATGACAGGCACTTACAGGAATGTTGCCAGATACAGCTGTTTAAAAGCCTTAATAAACAGCAAGTCAATACTAATCTTTGCCAAATTAATCTTTTCCTTGACAGCCCATCAGAGCAATTATGCTCAGACTTGTTGTAAACACATAATTGTCAGAGGGTAAGGATCTTCTCTGCAGTAGTCTGTGGATTCTTGCACACAGCTTGTTTCCAAATAAGAAGGTTTCCTTTTCTTTTCCCCTTTCTCTCTCTCTCTCTCTCTCTCTCTCTCTCTCTCTTCCCCCCCCCCCCCCCCCCCCTCCTATTTTGTTTTCTAGCCAATGACATGTTTGCCAGCTTGGTATTAGCCTGAACGAAATTTCTTTGTAAAGTGTCTATCGCAGCAAGCCCTTAATAGAACGTGAAATGATGACAGTTGCAGGATCCATGCAGACACACATTTGCTAGTGGGTTTCTCTAATTAGGCAGTAACTGTGACAGACTCTGAAATGTTACAAGTCATTGTTCTCACTTGTCCTCTTGTCGGTGGAATAAGAACTACATTTGAGTTGTGATTTAATGTGCTGCTGGGTAATAATAAAAAACATAACTCTGCAAAGGCAAGCAAATGCTGTCTGTGAGACCTGACACAAAGCACTTTGTGTCCTCTGAGGTGCTCAGCACCTCCTGCAACACTGCCAGCCCATTGCTATACTCACTAAATAATATTTCATTTAATTGCAAAAAGGCTTGAAAACACCAGATAAATAATTAATACAGCAATGGCTGTATCTCGCACTCTCTCTCTTCCCATCTATATCTATATCATCTATATCTATATCTATATCTATATCTATATCTATATCTATCTATATCTATATCTATCTATCTATATCTATATCTATATCTATATCTATATCTATATCTATATCTATATCTATATCTATATCATCTATCTATATCTATATCTATATCTATATCTATATCTATATCTATATCTATATCTATATCTATATCTATATCTATATCTATATCCATACCTACCTATCAATTGGAGTTCTGGGGAGTAACTCATCTATGGGTTACAGACAGCTCTTTAGCTACTTCTCACAGTGTGTGCAAAATAAGGATTTTTACCTACATCATTGCCCCAGAGCACGGAAGAGCTCTCTATGGACCTGCCATGTTTACAGGACTCAGTAAGAAACAAGCAGATAACAGTCTTAGAGATGGTAGTTCAGGTTGAGATGAAGTCTCAGAAGGTTGAGGAAGGTGGTAAGAGCATGCTTTACCTTCCAGTAATGAGCTCTTTTATTGCTGAATTTTTTGTTTACAGATGAGCCTCACAGGGAATATTTGGCAAAACAGCCACTGGAATTAGGAACTGGTATTTGGTGAGAAAGAAAGAAGTGGGCTGATACCCTCCATAAGTACATTACTCAGTTACTGCCTGTGGAGGAATGTGGGGGTGAAAATCCTACAGCAGGTCCTTTTGAAGAGCTACTTTGGGTCAGGGGCAGCAGCTGGATGGGATTTCTGCTTGAACCTCTCTGAGTTTTGACATAGAAAGACTGGGGCTCACATTGTCAGAATGAGGCACACTGAGAGCAGCAGTAAATTCAAAAAGAGCCTTTCCTTTTCAAAACCTCTGTTTACCTTGGAGCAAGCAAAGGGGATTTACAACTTACAGTGTGCATGTGTTGCTAACCTTGCATTTTGCCTACTACTTTTAAATTTTTTTTTTTTAATTATTAACTGCAGTTAATGGAAGAATTGGTTTCTTCCATTAAAGATGAATTTATCATATTTACCTTCTTTTACTGTATTGCTTTAACATGTAGGTTGGTTTGTTCCTTTGTGATTTCTCATTATCATTGTTACAACAGATGGTGACTTAGAGCCAGTGACTTGGGTATTTGTGTTACTGTGGTGCCTAAGACTGCTTCAGTGAAGGACAGGGCATGTCTTCATGATCTCCAGTGGAGTTTCACCTGCTTACAAAAGGATACCAACCTTTTAGGCTACATCTTTTGGCAATCTGCATCTGTCAATATGTAGCAGAAAACAAATGGCAGATTGCCCTTGGCTGGCAATCATTGCTTTTTCCCAAGGTCAGACACAAAGAACTGACATCTATGCCTCAAAGTTGGATCTTTGGAAGGAAGTGGCTTCAGTATAATCCTGGCCCAAACTACTCCTCTTCCAGCATAGCTGTCCTGTCCGAACAGAGCCCAGGCACAGAACCACACTCAAACCACCAGAGGGATAAGGTGCTGCACAGTAAACACAGCATAGGTTGCCCTTCTTAGAGATTGAGAGACACCAATGAGCCAGGGGTTCATACAGAATAAGTATTTTATTCATGATGTATTTTTTATTTACATTAAAGTTTTCTTGTATTTTGAACTCTGCTTGGATACCGAAATTAACAACTTTATGTGACTGCACACCTGCTCTAAAAGAAATGGAGATAACACAGTTCTTTTCTGTAAAAGAAAAAGGAAAACTGCCTGTCAAAATCAAAACTGATTTTTCTCACCCCAGTAATTATCTTCTCGCTTTAGAATTAATATGAGCGGAAAATGTAGTTTACTATAATATAATAAATAGAAGACATTGGGTAATTAGTAGTGCTGGTATATTTCTAAAGTACTAAACAGACAAACAATAAACTGTGAATTTAATCACAAGTTCTCATACAGTTTCAAGACAGGAAAATTAGAGCTCTCAGCTACAGTCATTTGAGTAATCACATCTGATCTGCATTATTTATTAGTTATTACATGCCAAGTAATTCCGATTGTACATTGCCTGAAATCATTCCAAAGCAAACCTTTGTTTCTGTTTTGTTTTTAAAGAAAAATCAATGGCGCTGCATAATGCTTATTTTATTCGAGTTTCTTTCTTTATTTCACATAGAAAATACAAATGTGTTACTCTCCATTAATTGGACAGGCATTCAGGATTAAATCCTCCAGAAATATATTTTCAGAGCAATCCCTGATCCAAAAAGAACAAAATATTCTCTTTTGGACTTTTTTTTTATCCCTTTCCCTATGGCTGTTGAACTTAACCTTTCACTTTAGGGTGTGTTTATGATACACTCCCTAAAACTCTGTAGGATGTTTTGCCTGAATAATAAAATGACTGAAGCTTTTGTGGTAATATTTCTGTTAGTAATAGTTTTATATCGCTCGACTAATTAACCAAAACTGATGAAGTTTCAAGAAACAGCATTATGCAGTTTTATTCAATTAGTTTTGTTGGTTCGAGTCTTAGTTTGGGGCAACTTCCTGCTACAATGATTTAAAAAGGGAATTACCTAAAATAACTTTTTTTTCCCTTAACAATCAAAGAAATAGAGAAATAAGTATTGGTTATCTTCATTTTCTGCCAGTAAAACAGGTTTGGTGTTATATATGTCACTGTAAAAACTAAATAAAGTATTCACATCAGTTGTGAATAATTTGTGCCAGCAAAAGTTAAAGCGTCAAAGAAACCTCTTTAAAATGCTAACAAATTTACTTACAAACACCTATATTTATTATTTCATAAATAGGCGCAACAGGTTCCATAAAAAAGATTAAATACAGACACAGTATGAAGAAACAATAATACATAGCCATATGTAAAGGTTATAATTTAGCTGTTGCCAATCTGTTTCTGCATCTAATAAAATATCAGATAAGCATTTGGCAGTTTTATACATAAAAGGACTTAAATGACATTTACTAACCAGTACACATAAAGTGATTTTTCTTTAAAAAAAAGAAGCATTTTTAGGCAGTACAAAATAAATGTGTTTTCTCTTTATCAACATTAGGGTTTTTCCTAGTTTTTTTTTGTGTCTATTTCATGAGACAGAGCCAATATTCTTAATTAATATCATTTGGGAATATTTTACTTATTTCCTCCAAATACTTTGAAAATATAGAACTATTAGTCAGTTGTTTAAAAATGAAGTAAAAATATGAATGTTTGCCAATTTAACCCTTATTGTGAAATCAATAAACTGGAATGAGCCAGTTTCAATTACAATTAGCTACAAAAACATTCACATTTTATACTCTAGGAGAGTGTAACATAGATGCTATTTACAAACTTGCTATGACTGCTACATCAAGCCATTTAAAAAGTCTTTAGTAGTTTCATATAAACACCCATTATGAAAAACCAATGGAAAGTCCAGGACTTTTATCCGAGACATCTACAGTTGCTAAGGCAGTTACTATCGCAGCACTTCACAGCAAAAACCAACATAAAATCTGAATGGTCCAAGTTTCCTTCAGGGAAGAGGAAAAGCAATGTCCGTTAAAGGATCTCAGGGTGGAGGTGGAAAGGAGGAAGAAAGAAAGAGAAAAAATGGGGGAAAAAAAAAAAGAAAAAGAAAGAAGCAAGACTATTTTTTCCAGAGTGGGTGACCCACAAGCTCGAATAGTCCTAAGTGCTTAGCAACTTGTATTTCCTAATAAAATGCAGAACTGCCTTGACTGCATAAAGCAATCCATGATGAAAAGACTTCCCTGCATTCCTCAGTGGAAAGGAGAGGTGTTTCAGATTTTCAGGTAAGGTAGAGCGCTTTGTCCCTCTGCATGCCCCTGTTCAAAGAGAAAAAGAACAAATGTGATATTTTTTTTAAAACTTGTCAAATTTTTAGTCCTATTCTTCCAAAAAGTCCCCACAACCCTATGGCATGTCATTAATTCCAAGCATGTCACTGAAGTACGGCTGCATTACCATGGTAATGATAAGAAAACTCCTAGAGCCATCATGGCAGGTATCGACCTGGAGACCACAACTGGCTCTAAACTACACAGGACAGGGACATGGGTTTAAGGCCTGGTTTGAGATGAATTGCATTAGTGGCTTGGTAGCACTGACTATCCCTCTCTCACAAACCACCTAGGTACAGCTGAGGGTTTAGCATGGGTCTCAGAATGATATTCCATAAGCACCCTGTGAGATGTGGCCACTTTCCTTAGAGGGCACGAGAGATTAGCTCTGTGAACATGGGTGCCAGCGACTGGCATCTCTGGTCTATTTTATTTAGTAGCACAGATATAACCATAATGTGCTGGCTTGGCAGGTTGAGATCAGCACGTGCAAGGGAACACCAGACATTTCTGGCAGAGTCAACTAGAGCTACTCTCTACTGGAGACTCTACAGAAGAACTTACACCAATGCAATCTGTCCAGCATGCTTTTATATTCAGTTCTTGCTTGAGTTATGCTTCAACTGAAGCCTACCAGTACAGAGAAAAAGGAGTAATTTAACAGTTTCTAACTTGGAACAGGATGTAGAAGCCTGAAAAAAAAAAATCAATCATTTAAAGCAGAAGAAGCATAACTAGTGGGGCTTGGTTCAAATTGCAGAGGTTTCCTGGGACAATGTCTTTAGTCTTAATCTCTTGCTTGCTTGCCAAATCCCAGGCATCAGTTCTGTTCCTCCACAGCTTTACAGCTTACTTGGTTTGGAGTCTGGAAGCAGTATAGGGCAAGCTATGCTGTGCTGGCAATTTATGCCAATGCTATAACAAAGACAGGCTATGTCCACGCACACAGATTCACAAAGGCACAACTACACAGAGTGTGCACAGGGTCTACTCAGAGAAAACTTCTGCTGATAGGAAGTTATGCCCAGTGGGCACTTAGAGGGCTCTGCTGGCAATGATCGCACATTACTTTTTCCAGATGAGCCTAGGAGTCAAAGCCACAGATGGCCATGGCCTGTTTGAGGACAGTCTGTTCAGAACTCAGTTTAAGTGGGTATGAAAGTCTTTGGGCTGAGTAGACTCCTACAAGGGCCTGCAGCACAGATCAAGACGTTATTGTGGTACAGCCCAAAAGAGAGACCGTTCTGCTGAACAAGCGGGCGAGTTATGGGGCAACAGATATAGGCATGGGGAAAATTGATGCTGATGTGCAGACTAGTTAAAGCCTGCCTCAGTGTCAGCAGGTTATAGTCAAGGTGTTATTCTGACCTGGTAACCAGAAAAAGATTTTTGTTCAGTTCTAGTTTGAGCTCCAGAAACTCTAAAAAAAATGCAAGTGAAATTCTCAGTTTGAGTAAATGTAATGGGTGAAACCAGTCTCTAGTTCTGCTTTGTGTTCATTTGTCTGGGATGGATTGGCACGCTGGAAGTAACCAAAAGCTTTTACCTGCTTTTGCCTTCACACCAAGGCCAAGAGGAGATCAGGCCCATAGGCATTTTCACAGGGTACAACATCTATCATTTAAAACTCAAAAGGTAAAGTGCTGTTCAGCGTCTTGAATATTTCCAGGCAGTTCCTGGGACAGTAACATGGCTCTACAAAAACTGTGCTGCAAAGGAGTTGAGGGTCTGAAGAGGCTACTAAACTTATGGTAGGGGCACAGAACTCCTATATGTATGGTGTTTTGTTGCTGGTTACAGTCACGTGATCTTCATTCCATTCCCTTCCACCCATCCTGCATCCCATGTATCACCCCTGCATCTCACTGATGTTGGTTTTCATGATTCAGACTAGTTGTTTTCATGACCCAAACTGGTTGTTTTCACTGGCAGCAAGTTCTCCTCAGCAATGGAGTAGTTGGAGAAAACAGTTCATGCCTCTCAAGTAGGAGGTAGTGATCTTAAGACTTCTTTCCTACACCTTCTCTCTAATATTTCAGTTCTGATTTTCTAACGAATGGAGGTTCTCTGAGACCAAAGTGTATGTGCACTAATAACGTGACAACAATGTCTAATCAATGTATACACTGAAAAATTGTTCTCCCACAACAGTCTAACTGCTGAATAAACACAGCACCATCACAGATGCACTGTAGGGAAACAGGCAATGAAGCTGCTTCCAAATTCTCTCTCAGATATTTGTGTTATGAATGTTGCTCAACACAAGGTGGCATTCACTGGCTGCTTACCCATTACTGCAGTAGTCATTATTCCAGTCCACAGTCTGTGCTGGAGGATTTCTGCACCCTGAACGAACATACTCCATTGCTTGGGTAACAACTTGTGCAGCTGTCGATGTTGGATTGATGATATTCTGATAATCAGGCTGAAGAGTAAATCCCTAGTGGAGAAAGCAAGTACATTACAATGTACAGAAACCAAGCAACAGGTTGGCTACAATTAAAAAAAAACAAGTGGTACTGTGAAATGGTAGAATACTTCTTTTCCAGATGCACTTTAGGTTATCAAACTTAAAATAGGAAAAGAAGTGTATGTACTTCCTAAGTTTTAAAATCTTTCTTTGATTTGAGAAATGAAACACTGCTAAATCATTGTTAGCTATTATGCAGTAACAGGATGGAACTAAAAGGGACAGAGTAGAAACAATTCACAAACAAGAGAACAACTCAATCAGCTCTGGGGCAAAAAAGGCCTGTTTGCTCCTTAGAGCTTCCATTTAGATAAAACGTAAGGATACACATTGGTCGTTAATTCCCAGAATATGCAACAGAATCTTTTTGAAGGATGTAGGCAGCAGGTGGCTGACTGTTTCATTAGACTACACCTATTCACATATTGTTCTCAAAACTCTTTTTCTTCATTCAGTCACAAAAGGACCATCTGCTGCTTCTTTTATTTGTTCTCTCTCAACTAAACAGAAATTCAACCAAAGCTTTTTAGCAGTTGTTGGACTAATGTAGTGAAAGTGGCACAGAATAACTTGCCTTTTGAAATCAAGAAGACAAGAAAAAAAAGTGGTTACAAAAAGATATCTAACCTGCTCCCTAAAATATCTGTCATATGAAAAGTCAATAATTTTTAGCTCTTTTGATATATAAGAGTTTTTAAATGCTGTGTTTCAAAACCAGGACAACAGTTGAAATTTCAAACCTAATGTATTTGGTTCATCCTGTATAAATGTAAATCATGTTCCTGTAAAGTTAGAAGAACTATATTGGGTGAAAGTATGGGAATGCTGTATGAAAGCAATTGAATTCTGCTGAAAAGAATAGACCAAACTATTTCCTTGGGCAAGGGCATATAATTCCCACTCAAGTTAACTGGATGTGTAAACGCCACACCAGAAACTGAATTGAACCAAGGTACCTAGTTTGAAAATCCACTCCTTTTGGTCAAAGTCATCAGACACATGGTGTGACTTTGGGGTTGACCTATGCAGGGACAGGAGTTGGACTTGATTATCTTTGTCCGTGCCTTCCAACTCAGGACATTCTGTGATTCTAAATCCACAAACAGAATAGACAGGACTAAAGCTTGTAGTTTTTAGGTTTAAATCCCAGTGGACTACCTGTTATTGCTTCCTATACAAAGCCTTCATTAAGATAAGAGGTTTAAGGAGAGTTGTTTATTTTTGCAGGTTTGACAGCTCACCCATGCTACCTTTGATCAAGGTAAATGAGTATTCTCAGTTTCTGCCTGGCCCCCTTCATCCACAGAAATAAGCTTCTTTCAAAAGTTACATGTCATTTCCTTCTTCATATCCCTTTTTCTTGGTGCATTATACTCCAGTTATTCCCCCATGCCATGCCATCCCATGCCTCTTGTGTACACTGTCATCTCACTCCACTTATCCTGACTGCGGATTTTTGCCTGTAAATGAGCGAGTGCAACTTTTTTCCATAAGCTCTTTCATATGGATAATATCCCAAGTCACACTTCAGTACCTTAAATGCTCTCTGAAGCCTCACTTTGTCTCTGACGACTCCAAGAAGCAGACCATTAGTAGTGGGCAAGTTCACGAGCTGAATTCAGCATCCAGTTGCCATGTAACATATACTGCCCTAATAATAAGGTAAAATAAAACCCACCCACGGTGGCCATAACCCCCATGCTCCATACACTGCCTTTTCACCAAGCGCTAAACCTGCACATTAGGCTGCGTAAACAACCCCCATGTCTGCAACAAATCCAAAGGTTATTGTAATTGAGCAGACTTCCAAATGACTTTAATTGCAGTTTAGAATAATTAGAAGGCAGAAAAATTGGGTTTGTGTATCACCGTCATAATCTTTCTTCAAAACATCACTCATAAGGCCTTTCTAATTTAGCTGTAAGAGGAAACTAACCACAGAAACACATCCTACCTTCAGGCACTCAGGTTTACCTTTGGTATGTATACAAGAAAAACACTATATGAGGCCAGTATATAGTAGCTCCACCAGGGCTGCAGTAAAGCATGCAAGTGAGCAGGGACACAGACTCAAGTATTCATGCAGCAAGAGAAGAAAGTTCCCCAAATCAGAGGTAAAGACAGACCATCAGTGCAACATCTGTTTCGATTCTTGTGGACTTAACGACAATTAAATAATTTAGATACAGGAGGATGGTCCCGTGGTTTAAATGCCAGCTTGGAACTGGGTGGGGACTTAACCTCATATTTTCTCAGGTTTTCTGTGGGGATAACAACACTTTCATCTTGCACCCAGAAAGTCTGTTTAGTTTATAACTGTTTGGGGCTTTTTTCTTAGAACATGCTCACATAATAAATTTTAATGTAGTGCAGAGGCATCTGAGTCAGGCTCCAGCTCCAGAAGGAGATGCTGTGGTTGAGGGCAATACGGGAAAGCACGCTTGTTAAGGCAAAGTAGTTTAAGAAACCTGAACTCAGGATGAAGGACTGCTAAAGTATGGTGATGTTTAACAATGTTAAATTGTTAATTATGTAAAAAACGATTACTTCAGCTTTTTCATCAACAGAAAAAGCTCTGGAAATATAGGTCTGTACAAAACAGGAAGACAGCCTTGTACCAGGCTTGTACTAAATATTTGTGTATTATTTATGCAAGTCTTTAACAAACAATGATGAAATAAAAAGTGCTCAGAAAACGAGTGCTTCAAGGTCTAATTAAACAATGCTGAATGTTTTTGCATTGTAATGCTCAAGAGAAAATCACCAACTGTTTTGCAACATGCCCAGAATTTTAAATTTCATTTTCTTGTTCCAGATTGAAATAAAAATAGGGAACTTGATAAAGATTAATTCGATGTCAGGAGGGACATTTGCTCTTTAATTAGATTTCTGTAGCCCTAGCAGTTTCGTTGTGCCACTGTAGCAAGTCCTAAAAAGCCTGCAGCAGGACTAAACAGTGATCCTCATCTCTACACTTTACTGGGAACTAATTTCATTTCCTGCCTGTCTGGAGAGGTATTTTCAACAGGCATCAATGTTTTTGTCTTCACAACTGATTTATTCATCAATCTCAATGTGATATTTTAAACCTTTAAATTACATCCAAATCCTAAAGCATCTGTTTATTACACAAGGAAATTGAAAATCTGTCTGTGTGATATCATACAAAGATTTTTCCTTAGGGTTATAAAGGAAGTTGACAGATATTAATGATTTTTTTTCTCTTGACCTCATTCAAAGACAAAGCTTAACAGAAAAAGAGGAAGAAATCTGGACAAATACAGCAGGTCCATGAGTTTACTCTATATAATATATATGGGGAAAAAATGAGGCTATTATTTTTGCCAGGCTAGGCAACGATCTTTCTGTAGACCTCTATTTTCTTAAGGAAAAGAAATACCTAAAAGTAGACTGAAATGAGCTATTATTTAAAAAAAAATAAAATGTGACATACATTAATCTTCTGCTTCTTTGTTATGCATATACTTGCAGCCATGGTTACTAGACATGAAGAATCTAGTTTTCCTTGCTCTGCCTCTGAACCAAAGTGGGACAGAGATTGTAATGGGACTCACCATTCCAACCCACATCTGGGTGAAGGATTTTAAAGGTGATACTTCCAGTAGGACAACCTAAAAAGGCTCTTTAACAAGGCCTGGGCATATTTGGGAGGGAGTGAATCCTTGATCTCATCACTCTCCACACAAACCAGCACAGTACAAAAGGCTGGAGAGGGGGATGTGCTCAGAAAGAAGCATAAGTGTTTGTTTGAGTAGAGAAAGGAAAGAACAACTTCACAAGAGAAAACACATTGTGGCTTCAGATCCTGTTTAAGCCTAAACATTGGAGAAACTGTGCTGATTTGAACCACAAGGGTAAAGATTCAGATCATCTGATCCCAACTAATTAAAAATTAAACATCATGTCAAACCTAAGAAACAGACTGGAGAGAAGAAATTCTGTATCAGTTCAAAAATAATACAGTGATAAGATCCTCATGCTCACGCTCACGCGAACATTTAATGAAAAAAAAAATCACATTTTTCTAATCTACTCTGATTCTCCCAGGGTGTTAAATGTGGATGAAAGAAAACTCCTGCATGGTGGATTTGGAAATTAACAAAGTAAAACTTTAACAAGATTTAAGAAAAATATAGGGTATTTCATAATTAGAAGCTAAATATAATCAAAATCAGGATCTAGTTTAAATGTGAGAATAGAACTAAATGATAATTTTTTACAGTGTAAAGGATTAACACTGTAAATGAGCACCCCAAAGGTCTACAGTAGGGTCCATTATTTAATGTATTCATTAACCGTTTTGGAACAGAAAGGAAAAAAGACAAAACATTCTACTTTGCAGAAGTTAAAAAAATATTTAGAGAATTAAAACTAGAGAGGATTTTTTTACTAATGCTAGGCATATGACCAAAATGCTAACACCTAAATTTTACTTTGCCTTGCACATTTCAGAACAATTTGGATGCACTGCATCAGCTGCACACTCCACAGACATAACTGATTTTAAGAATAACAGAAATTGTGCAATTACTGAAGATTTTTGGCTATCAACACTTCGGATCTTCTTGATGATCTGTAGTGTTTGTGGACTCCTGGAGGAGACTGCCCTTCTCCAGCTGGCAGTCTCTTTCGGTTTGGCAGCTGCATATATGCAGGCAAGGGCTGCTGCAAGAAGAGGAGGACATGCTGTTCCCTGCGGAGCTGATGAAGAACAGTTTATTGTCCTGTCAGCAGCGGGGACAGAACTCTTTCCCTAGATCAGCACTTCTTATCCAACCCTCCTCAAAGTTACGCACAGAAGAGGAGTTTGTGGATTTCACGCACAGTGGTTTTGGAGAACTGCGTTCCTGCCTGCCAGGTCTGTGGTCTGGATGCTATATGATTTTTCTTGGAGCTGGCATCCTTTCAGATGTACTACAAGCCAGTCTCTGCTAAGAAACTGTCCTTCCTCTCCTAGAGAAAATAAGTGACCGAATCTCCACAGTGGTAAAGCAGGGGATCTGTAGAGAGCAAGGATTCCCAGACCCCGTTACCACTGAGCACCACACTGGTAAGCCACAAACTATTTAAAAGAAAACAAATCAGAATCCACTGTTGGTGGGAGCTGTGACTGCTGCTTCCAACATGTCCACAGCACAGCTGACTGCAATGGTGGTGTCCATCAGCTGAGTGTGTGAACTCCTGCAGTAGAAGACTGCTGGGAATCTGTTGACACACTTATCTCCTCTCTTACCTATTAAGCTTCACGCTGCAGTGCGACATGAGAAAAATTCACCTTATTTCTTGTTAATGTGTATTATTCCATTTGGTATGAGCAATGGTGAGGTTTCCGAAAAGGAAAATGTCTCCTGTGGCAAGTGATGCTGTAGGGAGTGGTATATTAAGTACTTTCTGTTCTTGCTGCTTATATAAATGGGATGCATGAATCTTTGGAACAGGCTGAGGGTGGCCATGCCTTTAATATGGAGAAAATCAGATAGCCGAGCGAACAAAAACCGAAAAAAATGATGAATTAAGTGCAACTATCACTTCTGCTTTATCAGACTACACGTTCTCCCATTCTTCTTGGCTATCTTTTTATGAGGTGGAGTGGTCTGCACCATTCTACTGGAGACTGAACCTCCCATCTAGAGTCCTCCTTTGCTCCTCAGCGTGGGCTGGACATACAGGGTGGTGCTAAGCGTCTTCTTTGTCTTCACTGTTGTTGACTCTGTGCTGCTGTCATTGTTAGGAGGGTTCACTTCTTTTTCCACCATGTCTTTTCCTCTTCAATGTGCTCTGTGATCAGCAGTGTTGGATCAGTTTCAAGCAGAGGAGAGAGCAGAGTCCTTTGACAACTGAGTCATAAGGAGGCCTTTATTTTCAGGTTACAGTTTCTTGGCTTCTTGCTATTTGCCTCCTGTTGGCCAACCTGTCCTCTGTGCTCTAATACAGTATGAGGTCCTGGGGACGGTGTTTTCTGATATTTCTTGAGTGTGACCTAAGATACTAGGCAGGTTACCTCTGCTCTGGCATGGAAACTAATGGTGGTGTTAATACACCTGTTGCCCTAAATTTTAACATACTTTTTGCTTCGTCTTTGCCAACATCACTTTTTTTTTT
The DNA here is from genome assembly GCA_033558185.1 of Dromococcyx pavoninus. NCBI lineage: Eukaryota > Metazoa > Chordata > Aves > Cuculiformes > Neomorphidae > Dromococcyx > Dromococcyx pavoninus. The sequence continues at coordinate 23,982 of JAUMJL010000935.1, forward strand.
AAGGGAATGAATTCTGTATGTAAACTCAATTCTCAAATTATGTAAACTGTTATATGTTAGTATATGTATACTACAAATACTCTAAAGTGAAATTGCATAGTTTTTCTAGAGCTAAAAAGTTGCATTACTTTGAAAGGAGTGTAAGAAGTATAAACTGGCTTGTAGATGTTCCATGGTGTTTAAAGTCAAATGTAATTAAGATTGGCAGTGTAGCATTTCAACAGGTAATAAGCACCTGTCACCTCCAGAGAAAGTAAAAGTATCTCACTGAAGTATCTTCATTATAAGCATCAGCCTTTCTGACTACAGAATATAAGCTGGTTAAAAGTATTAAACTTTCATGGGTTTAACAGTAGAGGGCAGGAACACAGAAGTGCGGCATTTTTTACTTCACCGTACTTGTACTTAGTAAAGCAAAAGACTCATCATGGTATAGGCTTACATATTGATTTCTAGAAACCTGTTTTCTACAACCTGTGTTTTCTCTCAAGCTAGAAATAACTCAGCTGTAGGCAACAAATCTCACAGAGGAGTGAAAGTACTCTCAAACCATTGATGTGCGCACCATAAGCTACAGGTGTGCAACTTGGTAAAAGAAAACATAAGAAGCCTCACATTATCTTATCTTTTTTGTAGCATGTAATGGTTTGGAATAATGCCTTACTGTTTATATTCATACACCAATGGTGATGTACGCATACATATGTAAGTATCTAACATCTGCATTATATCTTTTGCTAGCCACTATTATACTATTAATTCAATAAATAAAGCCAAATTTTCAAATTAGTTCAGTAAATTGTGCCTATCAATGATTCTGGACAAGATATAAGGGCTTTGCATTGGACAAGTAAAGTACAAGCAACACTGCGTTTGGCAAACACTGAACTTGAAAGACTGAAATCACTTTGCAATAAAAACTTACTAAAATACAGCTACACAATCTCAACAGGCTTCTGTCACAGATGTAGTTTTTCATGTTTGGTAAATGAAACAGTCCATTGCATTGAGTCTCTGTCCATTGGTTTGTCTCTCATTGCTCTGAGCCTTCAGGTTCAACCAGGATTGCATCAGGCTTGGGATCTGCAGATAGACTCTCCTGTCTAGGACTTCGTCTAGCTAATTGTAGCTTCCCACGCTTGGGCTTATCTCCTGAGTTTCTCTGAGGCTTGAAAATGGTCTCCCCAGGACACTCATACCAGGACACCATGTTTCTAACTAACAGGAATTATGGATACATGATTCCATATTTATGTGGTCATCAGATTGGTGAGTCTGTTTACTCCGATAATGAAAAACAAACTGGACTAGGAAAAAGTTGCAAACATTTTACAAATTTTCCTTCCTGTCTGACTATTCCACATTGCTCTTGAGACTAAGATCAAAGTCTCTGAAAAAATCCTGATCACCCTGAGAACACATTGGTTTGCCTTCGGAGCAACTAAATTTATCAGTCTAGATGATTTTAACTCTTCTTTTTTTTTTTTTGGTCCTGCTTTGAAAAATTTCTTTCCCTGTTAAATTGTTACCACAGGTAGAAGCTATGTTTTGCGTTCCGGTATTCCCACCTCTAAAGACCAATCTTGAGGTGAAATGTTTCTGGCTTGGAAAGCAAATGCAAATGCCTTGTTAGCAAAGGTGAATTTATGGAGATATTCAAAACATGCACCAAGTTCATGACTATGTATTAGCAACCAGAACTGGCAAGTCTTGTGTATATAGATTTTGCAGTTTCTTGCAATTCCATTAAAAAAAATTCATTCTAATGCCTTTACAAAGTAAGATCTTATTATTTGTAGTCAGATTTTATCCAATACAAAAGGAAATTTTGTCTCATGAAATCAGTACAGTTGATATGTTCTAACTCTCCATAAGCTTGGGCCCCAGATTCACAATACCATGGTTGCCTGGCATTCATTCAGAACTCCTAGGAAGTGTATTGAGAATCAGCTATCCTAAAACATTGAGAATTTAAAAAAGAAAGCCACCATGTATACTGAGGATAACCCACTTATTTCCAGCATAAAAAAGTATGCATATTTAGCAATATGACATTTTGAATGCAGCACAAACTAACATACCTGTGTTAACTTAATCAAGCATGTTTAATACAAACTGTTTTCTTCACGTTCCCTCTGACAGTTCCATGTCACAGTCAGCACAGGGATAGCAGTACATGCTACAATCATATCTTTTTGTAGACAAGCTTTCCTTTTGATGGTAAAATATGTCTCCCAAAGACTTGACATTTCACTTAGATTTCAGGGTACTACCAGATTTGCAGACAGATCCACAGACACACTTCTATTTAAAGGATGCCTCCTGAATTTAGAGGGGGGGAGACATGGTTGGTGTTCACAAGAATGCGATGAACATTGTTGCTAGCACAAATGGTTCCACTGTTGTTCTCCATAGTCTAGGTACTCATTAATTTCTTCTTGCCTTTGAAAGTCTAAGCCCTCAGACCATACCACCACAGTTTTGGAACTCCGCCAAACTAAAGCTAATCTGTGATTCTAAATCTCCCTTACTGTGTAAACTTCTGGATTACTTTTTTTTTCAAAAAAGAAATAAAATAATCCCAGCTCCCCAGACAACTGGAAAGCTTAAACTTACTTGCTGCATTGTAGGTGAATGTAAAGCAGACTGGACCTGCATCTGTAGCTGGTTTCCAATTGACTGCTGCATTGAAATCGACTGGTGTTGCTGGATGTTGAGATGCTGGTGCAGAGGAGGGCTGATCTGAAGAGGCGGTGGTGGGGACACAGCCATGTTTGCTATGGAAACAGTCACGGGCATTTGGTTGTTGGGCTTGGGCGCTATGTTCCTGGGGAGACTGGCATGCATGGCAGTGATGTGAGGATTCATTCCTGGTTGTTGGTGGTAGTGGGAACTGAGGTACAATGCAGAGTGAGCCTGGGCAGGCCCGTGAAACACCGACTGCTTTGAATTCATCATCTGAGGTTGCGGGGAGGCTTTAACATCAGCGGGTTCACTGTAGCTCTGTTGAGAAAAACAAAATCCAGATAATGCTTAGAAGATATAAAAAGGTACTGTTCTCCCCCCCCAAATTCTCTTGAAGTCTCATTATGGGAAAACACATATCTGGACCATAATATGGTCATTGGCAGAGTTTGGTTGTTACACCAGAAAAATAATTAACCCTTTTACCTTACAAATTTCTTTTCAGCACTGTAAAAAAGAATTTAGCCCCTCTGCTTTCTGGTCTAGCCTGGCACTTTGATTTTTCCAAATTTGGAACTGGCATCACTGACCTAATAACCTACACAACAAAGACAACCAAGCCTGTCACATTTGTTCACATAAGCAGCCTCTACTATTGTCATCAAGTTTGATGGCTTAGTTGAAAACAGATTCAGCAGGGTGTGTTCCAGCAAAAGTCTGCAGTGATCTTTGATGTGGCTTATTTTCCCATCTGCAAACCAGGGGTAGGAATTTCCATGGCGTTTACCATACGCATTAGTAACTGCTAGTAGTGTTTTACCAGTTAGCTAACATGATGAAGAAGCTAAACCCCATCCACAGTTGTTCTACTGCATTGAATAAATATGCTAGTTGCTGTGCTGATACCTTTATTTTGAAGTATTCTGTGCTGGGATGCTATCCACAGCTGTATCGAGCATGTTTCATGACCCATGCCTTCAGAAAAAACAAGAGCATTCTGAATAATTTCACTTTTAGCAAAACTTGTTTTCTTAATTCAGTTCGTAAAGTTCTGAAAATTCTATTTGAAACCGATGTCTATGTAAATGTTGGACTGCATCAGACATAGGGAAGTTATCTTGCTAAAGCTGGAAGCACACTGCACAGAATATTAGAAAATGCTCAGATTTCAAAAATGTTATGGTCTACTCTGATTTCTTGAAGCTGCTAAAAAAAATTTCCATTAGTGAATGTGAGTTTTCATAATATTCTTCTAATATTTGTAATTTGTTTCATTTAATTTAAACTAAATTTGTTATTTTCCATACCCTTATTTTCTTAGATCTTCTGAGTGCTAACTCTGTGTGCTCAAATAAACGATGAAAAAATTTTAAGAATAAACTCCCATGAGGTGGGAATCATAATTTGCAGTTAAGTCATGCTGGGATTAATAGCCAGTGAAAGGTGAAACATGCTGGAAAAAAATGGCAGAAATGTTCCTCTGGAGAAAGAAGTCACTTTGTCAAAACAAGGGCTGAAAGATGCATATATGCCCTTATTCTGTGACCTCCATGTCATGTTTGCTCAGTTTACAAGTCAGAGTAAGTCTCATGTTACTCTCAGCACTCCAGGGTCAGTGAAGTCTATTTGTATTCTTTCTGAAGGATGTACCATCACCAACAATCCACTGACAGGCGCGTAACTGAAATTGCTTCATTATATGCGATGATAAAGATGAGAAAGATAACTTCATTTTCCCTAAGAGTAAGGCAGTACCATTAGCAAAAAAATCTTGTTTTCTCCAATAAACTACGGGAAATTAAATGAATGTGATAAAATGAATGCAAATCTCTGCCTCTGTGGATCTGCCTGGCTCTGCTTGCATGTGGATGTACACATGTGCAATATGTATTGCATTTATGTTTGCAGGATTTAGATGAAGACACAAAACTCCTTAGATAGTAAATGCTAAAACCTGAGAGTTGGTGCCAAGTCTGCCAGTGTTTTGGTATTATTTTTAAAACACTAAACTAATGTTCATGACGACATGAGAAATATTTTCCCTTTCTCCTCCCAGTTATATTTGTAGGACACTCACATGAGAGTCGGAGCAAACACTGGCAGGTTTGCCAAAATTTCAGAGATTCACGAGAAGGTCTGTCACCCTCTGGAATGTCCCTAGCTCTTTACACATTACAGGAGGTGCACACTGTGTTCTTTCTTTGGAAACTTGAAGTTTTACTGAGTGCATCGTCCCCTCAGGAACACAACTTGCCTTTCTGTGATGTGGCTGGGAGGAAATATCTGGCCCAAACAGAGATAATTGCACCTGAAGTGTCTAAGGGCATATTGGTTAAACAACTCCTCCTGGTGAGGAGATATCAGAAAGCCTATTTGTGACATACTGATACATACTTATATTTAATTTGTGACTACAAAGGTGCTGCCATACGTCTCTTTAACAAAGACACAGTGGACCAATTTAATTATTGGGTAATTCTGACCTCATGCGTACACAGAGAATGCATGGCCTATGCTGATAAAATTAGAGAGATGTCAGGTACTTAGTAACAAGAAATACCAAATTACGTTAACAGGAATTGTAGAGTCTTGGGACAGAGATGAATAACACTTGCTTTACCTCTAAGACGAGCATCTGCAAAATGATCAAAAGGGACTGTTACAGCTATCTCAAGCTATTGATCAGCTTTCTGTAAGTTCCCACTACCTCCTGATCCAACAAAAAGCACAACACTTCAGTTTCAAACCAAGAATTTTGCTATATACTTACGATGCTTTAAATTATATGGGATGTGAAGCTAAATTGTCCAATATAAAACACATGAATATTATCAGTTACTGGGACTCTTGATAAATGAACCCATTAAATGTTATTCTCCAGCATATTGCACTTTCAGATTTTTCTAAATCTGGCCAGAAAACCAGATTTTTTAAGTATTGCTTAAGCTAATGGAATAAGTGTTGTCAAATATTTTCGCTTTGTTACATTGCTTTACTGTCAAATATACCAAGAGGTGTATATGATACATAGGTCGTTATTATTTTGGGCACAATTACTGCTTTCACAGATTTGAATGAGCACTGCACTTGTCCAGTGTACCATGAGACAGTCTTAGATAAGGAATTTCATTATGGGTAATACTAGGAATTAAGAAAGAAAGGATTTGATTAACCAATATGGCCTGCAAGTGCACAGGTATGTTCCCTAACTTCACAGGCTGGAATTCAGTCAATTTGCTCTTGCCTTTTCCAAGGAGAAGTGTACAGAAATAATTTTTTTAAAGTGCCCCTTTTTTAATTAATCTGCCCAAAGACAACAAAGACAATTTACACCTCTTTTTTGGCATCAAGTTACGGTATACAATTAATTTACAGATATGCAGTGGAGAAGAAAATTATAAATCTGTACACACAGGCTATCAGACATCAAAGCCTAGTTTCTCTTGCGTGCCAAAAAGTCTTCCACTAGACATGCAATGAGAAAATCTTTTACTGTCAAAACTATGGTATTATAGACCCACCACTAGAGGGTGACAGAATATTATATATAGTTAATGGCAGGCATTACTATTTTACACATACTTTAGGAAATATAGTCTGGGACCACAAAGTAGCTTTTTTTGCACAGTCTTTTATACTCTCTGAGTGTCTTTTACTTGTTCTTGAGTTCAGCTCAAAGCCTACTCTAAATGTTTTAAATTCTTAATAGGCTAGGAGTATGGTCTCTTATGGACCTGTCTCTTCATCTCACCAACATCATCTAATACTGTTGCCTAAATTAAACAACACTCAAACAAACAACAAAAAAACCGAAGTTCAAGACAAGGTAGGTAGGCCAAGGAAATGGAAAGGCATCCAGAAAAAGTATGAGCACCCTTTAGGCACAACACCAAGAAAAAGAGTGAAGAACATTTTGAAAGCCCAATAGTAAAAGAATGAAAGTAGGAGAGAGATAGAGAAAGGAAGAAAACGAAATGAAAGCTACTCTAACTGTTATGATAATGAATATAATTATATTATTTAAAAGTAATTACAAATACAGTTTATGAAAAGCCTTGGCGTGTAACCCTGAGTTCACAAAACGATGCTACTTGTGCAATAATACAGAGAAAACAGTGAGAGAGTTGATCATTTTGCACAAAATTTGGCATGAGATGAGTGAAGTTCTTCCTCCCACTTTACATCAAACTCATACCTTTCCTTACAATTCAAAAGCAAAGTAAAGTTTCCCATCTACCCTCTACTCCCCTATTATGTGCCAAAACTATTTGTGCTTATTTGCCAGATTAAAGAATTAAGTTAACCATTGCTCAAACTTATTTTATTCATTCTTAAGCAGAACTGCCCTGGGACTAACGGTCCTCCTTATCACAGGGCAGGATGCCAATTCCTTAGAGGAAAGTGATGCTGGGATTTTCCTCACCCCAAACATCTACCCCATTCCTAACGCTAAGAAATTATTTTTGGTACAGACATCCTGCTCAATTTAGTAGCGTCAGAGAAAAAAAAGCAACAGCCCAGTGATGCAATTCTGGCATCTCCATTTTACTTCTAAGTTGAAAAGTCTATAGTTGCATTTTGAATCCCCACGTGTAGATCCAGGTAATGAAATAGCCTACACATGGAGTTTGATTCCCTTTTTAACTTGTGGCTATCTGTTGGAACAGAAACAACCTCCATGTGATTGAAAGTAATGTGAGGACATGTTTTAACAACACAGGGCCTGATCCTTAGACTACTGAATTTAATGGAAAGTCTCCTATTAACTAAAATGGAATTTGGATTGGAGCCCAACCCTGTTATTTCAGTATTATTGTCTGGATGTCCACTAATTTTTCATGAAAACTATGTGAGTAGAAATGTGGCTAACAGGCTGAGAATCATTCCCAACTGATGAGCACACTTTTGACTTAGGCATCTTCAGAACTGTACCTGGAAATGACAAGTGATTAAACTTACTCAGTTTTTCTTTTTTAATATGTTAATGCAGTTGTAGTTAGAAAATTTGCCAGCAAGTACAGCCATACACATATATACACAGTTATGGATATGAACATCTTCAAGTTATATATTGTGTACATGTTTTACATTCAGCATTATTATCTACTATAACATATGATAATATATGGGGATTAAATAAATACTTTTGCAATAATTTCATTCTAGTAAGCCGTGCTCAACTAATATTGCTGTCTGCAATATAAAATCAAAAAGTTGGTGTTGGTTTAAAGAAACTATAGTTGTCCTACCTATAGAGAAAAAAGTTTTTTCCTTATTCTATTTGTTTCACAAAAATAGTTAATGATCAAAGCCTTTTGGCTGAAGCAATATAATTTCAGTCACTTACAGACCAGACATTATCAAAATATTTCTTTATTAACATCAGCAATTAAGCTCATCTTTATAGCAAAATATTCAGTAAATGCATTCAGACTATTCAGTAAATGTTCTTTGTACTATTGGGTGGCTATGTGTCCTTTGAATACACACTGAGAGACATCCTCAAGGGCAAAGTCACGAGCCTTATAGCTAATATGGCCAGCATAAACTTTCTACCAAGCTTTACTTGTGGGTAAAAACAACCTATTTCAACCTCAGAAGAATTTTTTTCGGTAGCCAAAGTGGTGTAACATCATTTATTTTAAATGAGAAACAGGTGCTTCTCTTTAAATGAGAAAAAGAGGCTTGGCATCTCTTCTACATAGATATTGAACATGTACTATGTGAGTATTTCAAAGCCTAGAAAAGTGTTTAACTTGATTCATGTTTCAAATGAGTATGTCAGCAGCCTCCATACTTGCCATACTGTACCTTTTTATGAAGGTGCCATGTGCTTATCTAGAAACTGTTGTCCATCTTCAAGCCATGCTGAGGAATTCAATGATTTTTGGACTCTATGACCAAAATGAAGGTTACATTCAGGTAACAGCAGTGATTATGTCAGCTGATACCAGGAAGGTCCAGGCTGTAATCAAACTTAGGCAGGCCTGACTCAGCTTTAAATGAGTTCTGTTCAGTACCGTGACTTTAAAGAAGTAGATAGAAGGAAATTGGCTGAATATTTATGCAGCTCCTACAAAGCTTACCTAAGCTGAAGTTTGCATCTGCTGTCTTTGTTGTCTCTTTGGTGGAAGGAACATCTTGAATTGTTTATTCCTCTCTCAGCTTTTCTGTGTTCACATAATTCTGTCCATTTTTAAAGTCTTTGACATTTTAGGTCACTTCCAACCCCAAGCCTGTCCTTGAGAAGGACCTCTTCTTCTAGTCTAGACAGGATCAACCATTTTAATAATAACCCTATGAAGATGCTTATGAGAATGACTTCTCTCCAGCAGCATTTCCTCTTTCCTGCTTAGCTCTTTAACTCCTTTAGAGATCCCTTTGACTTAACTCTGTTCACTCTGGTGGAGAATTTACATGCATATGTGCAGTACAGCTGCCCTCCTACCTAAGCCACAAGAGGCTTTTAGCAAATGACGTTTTGTATTTTGTTAATTCCAGTCACCTATTGCAGTAACAACATCTTGGACTCTAGAGAGTTCAGAAAGCTTTTTGACACATTCTTGATGTTTCAGAACAAAGGAGTAAGCCTGGGTTGTCATCTATAATTAGCTGAGGTGGCTCAGAAGAACATCTCCAAATCTAAATATACTTTATGTCACCATCTACAGGGGATTGTCATGTATTCATTCAGGGTATGTAAGTAAAAAAGGATGTTTTATGAATGTAACCTGGGTACATGTGATAAAGAATATGCGACTTTAATTTGATACAAGTGTTTTAATTCCCCAAAAGGACGCACCAGGCTAATACTGAAATCTAATTTTATTAACTGACTTCAAAACCAAACACATTTCCTCTCCAAATCAAAATCTGGTTTCTCTCAAGCTCAAGACACTTCTGCGATTTTTGGCAGAATGATGTGAGAACATCTCTCAGTTTCTGCACTGGTGAATGTAAAGCTTCACGTCATTTAATCTCAAATCAAATTAATGGCATTAACTTAAATATAATTAACTCTACATTTTCAGCTGCAGTAGATAGCTGGTTTCCTCGCTAGACAAGAAGATGGTTGGATTTGTGTTATTATCAGATTAGACAATTGTTTTATAAATATGTATGTTCACTTAACAGATACTGTGATACTTCACATACTTGCAAATACATAATTTTATTTATGATTCCTTGAGAATTTCTAACTATATTACAATAAATCCAGAAAGAATGAAAGACCCAGGTATCACAGAAGCATGAAGTAACTGCTGTAAAAGCCTTACAATATAATTTTCCCAGCAAGGGGTTCTAACATTTAATGGGAAAAAGTAATAGATGTAAACACATGTAAACATTCTGGGGTTTTTTTGTTATTTTTTTAAGGAAAATATTGCCAAATGCCTTGTAGCACTTTAATAGCTATAAAAAAACAATATCATGCATCAAACATAACCATATTTTTTATTTATTCTTTCTATGATGGTTTTACTAAGAACAGTCTGAACTGTTTTATGAAATTCTAAAACATCTGCATGGATTGGGGGTAGATGTAGGAATCTGTTTTTTCAAAAAGTGGAAACCAGGTGCCTTTCTGCCAGCAGCAGAAGGGATGTTGCTATCCCTGTACACAATAGTCAGTTTATTAAAGCACTGACCAGGAGACACAACAATTCAGTTGTCTGTCAAAAGATATTCAGAATTTTATTTAAGAAACATCCTAAACTCTGGTAATTGCTTATTTCAGGGAATAGTAAGCTAGGTTATGGTGCTCCCCTATATCTGAAGCTTGGCCACAATTCAGAAAAGAATTTAGGATTCACTAGGCCACAGAAACAAATCATGGAGAGAGCACACCTGCCCATCTACATTTACTTAGAAGTGAGGAGATGCATGATCTTGGAGAGCTGAATTATATTTTGCCTTTTTTATATATTAGGTAAGTGCTTTCACCACATACAGATATAAAATAGATAACTATCACTCAGCTTATTGTTTGAGTTTCAGAGTTTTGGGTTTTTTTTAATATGGTCTCCTTTTTGCTTTTTGCTAGTAGCTCAAACACTTTCATGTGTGTTCACTGCAGTCTCAAAATATTATCATTCTTTTGGCTGTACAATTAGGTTACATTATAGGCAATGCTGCACATGTAACACAGATACTTTGGGTGCCTGGAAACTCTCTGGTTACAAATTGCTGTGGTAATGGCATTAACGCAATGTCTAGATTTGACTAGAGACTAGGTATGACTAGATACTAACTACTAGCTATCACCTTCAGGTTTTTTATGAAATATAATTTCAAGGTGGTGGGTTACTAAAGCTACGCCTGCACATACCAACAAGAAATTTTACATGTCCAAAGGATTTACATTGTCCTCAGAACTGAAAAACGTCAAATGCATTTGCTCCAATGTCAAGTGAGGACACCACTTTGACTTAGATAGAAGATTAGAGTTTCAAATATGCTTGAGTATGTTGAATTTGTATAATATTCTCCTTGCTAAGAGGTTACAATTTCAGCCATAGCTGCTAAAATGTCTGTATGAAGCCTGAAGTTGTGTAACTACACAGAGAGAATTAAGAACTCATTTAGGCAGTGAGAACAAAGCAGGGAAGAGAAATCTTCTGTGTACTATTCAAACAGTTAAAATAGTATTGCTATAGCTAGCATAAATATACATATCTTTCATATATACATTTATATTATGCATGTTAAATACATAATATGTATATATTGTTATATAAATATGCATAGATGGACATATATAATATATGAAAATATTTAACATTTACCCATATAAATCTATATTAAATATATGTATTTGAAAGATGCAGTAAAATCTCTAATGTCAGCCAGAAAAAAGGCTGGTTAAGCTAGAAAAAAGTGCTTGTTTTATGAAAAAGTAAAATTGCAATTCACAGCATTTTATGTGATGCTGTACAAATTACCAGATACCAGAGACTGCATTTCTGGTCCTGAATAGTACTAAAAGTTGCAACTAAGGGCAAATATAAAGACACTTGTTTACAATGCAAAGGCTTAGTCAGTACTATAAGCAATATGGCAATCTCCATAGCAGAAGATATAATGCTTTGTCATGTGATTTTTATTTTACATATCAATTCCTACACACATGAACAAATTCAAGAACAGCCCCATTAATTTCAATCAATATAAAAAAGGAGAAAACAGAGGTAATAAACTGAAAAATTAAATGAGGATTAATGCATAACTGGCATATTTACACAATCATAGGTTTACCTTATTTATGTATAAAGACATCAACTAAAGCATTTAAAAGTATAGTAGAGGTGGGCTGGCAATACAAAAGTTGCTGGTGACATTTCCACTCCTTTCAGTTATGATTTTGTCAAATAATATTGTCTGAAATTATACATACTAGATGTTTGAGTGACTTTTCTGTGTTTATGTGTGTGTGTGACAAACTCCAGTCAGAACTGCTCAGTTTTGTCAAGAAGGCACCCAGAGGAAAGCACTGTATGCCCCCCCCCCCCCCCCAATATATGGATGCCCTTCCTCAAGATAGAATGGAAGAGGGAAAGAGGGACTTGAACTGGAAGGGACAATATCAAAGATTACTATCTCATCTCCCCTTGAAATGACACTCAAATTTATACATGTGCATCATCTGAGAAAGCAGCTGAGACTATTCCTCCATGTGGGCTTTCCCAATATCGGTTGCTTTCTATGATGAAGAGCAGGTAGTCTGTCTATCATGTTCATCTTCAGTCTCCTTCAGTACGCACTCATGGCTACGAGTGTATAAAGGAGAAGTGAGGATGCAGAGGACATGAGAAAGACTGGGAAAAACACTGACTGAAGTAAAGGTTTGGTGTTGAGGAGCGGAGGGGAGAGATGACCCCTTTGATGAAGAAATTTCCTAATGTCTATCTGAACCTCCACTGGCACAACTTATGGCCATTTCGTCTCACGCTACCACCTGTCACTTGGGAGAAGAGACCAGCACCCACCTCACTACAACCTCCTTTCAGGCAGCCATAGACAGTGATGAGGTCTCCCCTCAGCCTCCTCTTCCCAAGCTAAACAACACCAGTTCCCTCAGCCGTTCCTCATAAGACTTGTTCTCCAGCCCCTTCACCAGCTTTGTTGCCCTTCTCTGGACGAGCTCCAACACCTCAATGTCTTTCCTGCAGTGAGGGGCTCAAAACTGAACACGGTATTTGAGGTGCAGCCTCACCAGTGCCGAGTACAGGGGCACAATCAGTTCCCTGGTTCTGCTGGCCACACTGTTTCTGATACAGGCCAAGATGCCATTGGCCTTCTTGGTCACCTGGGCACTGCTGGCTCATGTTCAGCCGTCTGTCAAGCAACACCTCCAGGTCCGTTCCTTTGCATTTCAGAAAAAATGAAAAGTTGCAAATGAATGGAGAAAAACATACCCAAATATTCACGTACAAGCCCTATCCTCAGAATTTTTTAAAAAACTGTCAGTGCTTCATGAAAAAAAGTGGAAGAATTAGTGTTCAAAAATTAGGAAACTTGTAGAGCAGCTGCTTCGAGAGATGTGAGGCATCTGCTGAGGTGGAGATGGAGGACCTGAGCAGCACCTCTGCCTGCTTGCGCCTGCCTCTTCCCATTGCCAGCGTCCACTGGGAGGGGAGAAGGAAGCAAATTTGATAATTGGGTAAGTTCTATCATTTGGATAGCAAGAGGATATCCTGATATAACACAAAGCACAACTGTTCATGTCCTAGCTGCCACCTCGCTGACCCTGAGGACATTGGAGCTTCGCTATGAACATGAAAGTTGTAACATTGGTCAAATACTTTGAAAAATGAACTTGTAGATGTCCCAGGTCAATCACTAAAAATTATCGAAAACTTCATTTCACAATGATTTAGTTGTGTTTGAAAATATGGATGACACAAGCTTTCTGCTCCACAGCATTACTGAGAATTTACACAAACACTGCTGGGATGAGCAACACAGAGAATCCTACAAAGAAGCAAGGTGAAACAACATGCAGTATATACAACACAGGAGCTCCCAGGGTGAACACCTGATTATATGTTTATCAAATGAGATTCTGTACACAGAGAGCAGTATAAAGTCTAAAGCATACCACATGAGCAAATCATTAATATTGTATTAAAGGATTTTTGGAAAAGGTATATTTCTTTTTTACATGTCTTAACTTTTGAGAATTAGGTCTTAGATTCTTAGTATTATTCTCTAAAAGTAGCTTTTATGGATGATGCTATAACACATGGACATAAGAGACCAGATGGACTTCAAACAATCTTAAAAATGTATTATATATATTTCTTCATGCTTTACATCGGTGTCTAAAGAACTTGTTCTGGTGCCATATAAATATTTAATAATGATAATTTAGAATATTCTGATATAATGTTACATCTGGGTATTTTACATCCTTATTCCAAAACAGATTTGCTTTAGTTATATGCCAGCTCTGTTGGATTCATTGAGTGTGTTCATGAGAGTAAGCAATTAGCACTTAGCTTCATTAAGTTTATATTTCAATACTTTTACCACTAAGAAAACATTACATTATGTGTTGAATTTAAATAATTGCTTAAAAGTTAAGAAAATGCTCCAGCACTTTTCTAACAATAAATTTAAATATACGCACAAATGGCTTCACGCACTGAACTGATCAACAATCTTTTACTTTTTTTCTAAAAGCAAACCTCAGAAAATGCCATATACTTCTATATCTTTCCCCAAAATAAAACTGAAATAAAAATCTCACATTTTTCATATGTGCCATTTCAAAATGAAGCTGTATAGCATGTTATATAAACAGTCCATGATGAGCTGAATAATGTCATCCAAGTTATTTGCACAAGTGAAAAGTTGGCTTCATACATTGCTTCAAAACCTATTGGGATATTTTGAGCTTTGATCTTTTATCAATAAGCAGGCTATTTAAAAAAAAAATTGTTCGTGTGAACACGGTATGCTTTCTGAAGGCAATGAGTATTTCTAGAACCCAACAGCCCTATGACAGAAATTAAAGATACTCTGTAAATGACCTTAACTAAATGTGTTAGTATTTAAGATGGTAGCTATAAAAGTACAATGCATAAGACACAATCCCTCAAAATGAATGAGGTAACACCCATGTTTCAGACTTTTACACTCAGAACAATCACTGACCAAATACTAAGGTAATGTAGAAATATACACAGAAGATCCTTGTACGGCTAATCATATAGTCTTCCCCTGAAAATGTGTACAAATTAATATACATAGAAGTATAGTGCAGGACCAACCACTTCAAAAAACATATAAAGCTAATAAAAAGTTCTACTCATGTCATATATGCCCATCCTTCACATGGTCATCTTTACTTCTAAAAGCAATTTGATTTATGTAAGAGCAAAATAAGTCTAAAATTGTTTTGACAGATCCAAACCAAATGATTCTAACTAGTATGGTTCTGATGTTGCTTAATTATTTTTTCACATTGACATACCACAGTAATTTCACGTTTTTTTGTATATTTAAAAGCTTACTACAAATTTTAAACAGTCTATTACAAAATTATGGGCACTAAGAATGTTTGTATAAATCATTTTAGAAAGTTGCTACTTGCTGTACACTGGAGATACACTGGTATGTTCCACTATAAGAGCCTTACAGTGAACTATGCTGTGTTCACACATATTGCTTTGCTGGATGTAAAATGGAAATTTACATTTTCTGATGAAAATTTGCTCTGTGAGCTGAGCTTGACTTTTTGTGTGCTGTGATTACAGGATAAAAAACAGTACTTTAAAAGAAGTACTTGAAATCAAAACTAGGTATTTTCTGTATTTTATGGTTCTTTCCCTTACAGGTAGAACATGACTGTCTGGCATGGCATGTTGGTTACATCGAGGTCTTTTTACCAGCACCTCTTTCCTCTGTTGAACTATGATTATCCTCAGAGCCTAGAGAAGTGCTCTCTCTATGGCCAGAAGTGAAAGGATATCTTTACATGGAGAGATGATTTTGTTTATTGAGCATTTGCACCTTCAACCTAAGTTTAAGGAGATAACAAACACGGCTATTTGCACTAAATATTAAGGTGCTCAGCACCATATAAACGCTGAAAATGGTTTGCAATATGTCACCATATATATATGTGTATGTATATACATTATATGTTACCTTGGATACAAGGCTTGCTCTGTAGGCAGCTAACTGCTTCAGATATTCCTTCTTGGCAGCCTCAGTTTTCTTTTTGTATACCTAAAAACAAAGAGTGTCACATTGGTAAATTAATCTGGTTTTGTTTTTATATACCACCAGTGTGTCTCATGCATCTTCATAAAGTCTTTCTAAGTAAACAGCCTTTCCTCCTCATATTGCTCAGAGTGAAATAACAAACATCAAATATTTTAAAGAAAATATTGTTCCAACTGTGAAACACCCTTTAACCACCCAGCAGTACTGAAAAAACAATAACCCTCATAGCATCTCAGGTTTAATTGTTTGACTTGAAGTTCGGGGCGTAATTGCAAATGGGACCTTTAGGGATGGGGGAAGGAAGATCTGGGCCTCTCCACTGGCTTCCACTTTTGAGATGAGTTAAAACCCTCTGGGGAGGAGGAGAATGTGCAGGACGACATTTGAGTTAAATGAAGGAGAAGATGACAGCACCACATACATAAGCCAAGAGGCTTTCTCTCCCCTGGATAAACTGTTGGGGCAAAGAAGTTTCATGGAGCTGCTAAGGATAATAAATGTTAGTCATTATTCCAGTCTTTATTCCATATTGGTCTAATTAATTTCTCAGGAGCATGGATCTATTTCTGTACATTTCTCTCAACTCGCCAAATTATTTTAAATGTAGCATGTGAACAATCTCATAATAGATTAAAAAGCTACAGAATCACAGCAATTCTGCCCAGATTTCAAGATCAGGGTTAAGAAGGCCCTCCCAGCACTACAGTAACATGATGCCAGAAAAGCATACTTAGATATTTAAAGTTGTAAGTTTTCAAAAGGAGAACCAGTTTCTGACTCGTGGAGTCTAACTAATGACTTGCTGTTAGCCATGTCAGTGACAGATTCAGGAACAAGTCACCATTTCTCTTTGCAAACATTATCTTGAGTTTCTCACTACTTCAAGTTTTTTTCTGAAAGGGTAGATTTAGGAGTCATCAAACACCTTGGCTTCATGTAACTAAGCAGGATTGGCTTCCTTGTTGCAGGGAAAAGCTTAAAAAAATCTAAATGGAAGGTTTAAATGTAAGGGAGACAAGTAAAAGGAAAGAAAACTGACTTTTTTATTGCAGTTAAATTTAACAATTTTTAAGTCACATGCCAGAGGTTGGTTAATTCATATGTTCATGGGCATTCGAGATTCATAATATTACACAAAATGGAAGTGAAGCTCTGAGTGTCTGCTGTGCACTTCTTCAGCCAAGTGCACAACCTGGGCACCTTCAGGAAAGCCTACAAGAAGAGAGTAAAGACTCCACCCTTCACCTTCACCCTTCCATTCCACACTGCCTTGTTATCTGGGATATCGGACAAAAGGTAAAAGATGGGCAAAGTTATTTATGACAGTTTTGAGGTATTCTCCTGAATTCCACACAGGAAAAACACACATTTACATCTCCTCCCCAGAAGGATAAACTTTATGAAACTTTAAACTGATCTCTTTTGATCTTCCAATGCTCCGGTAAAAACAGCAGTCCCACAATGGAGAGGACCTGGCAGCACAGCACACAGAGGACAATACAGTTGCAGACACGAGAGCAGTAGTGTCAGGCTGGAAAGATCCAGTACAGCACCATTTTTATAAAGAATGTGCTTGTGAAACATTTTTTTGTTACACTGAGGCTTTGCTTTCAGAGACAGAACAAATCTCAGATACAGGCTGGCAAAATTCAGAGGCTGCCTAAAAGGATTAAAGATTTTGCTTCCCAGGGAAACAAAAGTTCATGATGGAAACAGAGAAGTCTTAGGTCTCTAAAATTGTAAATATAAAGACAGAGAGGAAAAAAGATTGGTTTTAGCTGTGCAACTGTATCTGTTCACTCTTGTAATTTCTTCAGATTAAGATAAATATATAGTGTTGGTTGATCTATTGTTTGGAAAAAAATAGTAGCAATTTGCTTTTTAAATTGTAATCACTTGTGATTATTAGGGAAATCTACTGTTTGTTTTGAAAATGAATTAAAAAAATAGTCAACAATCTGTTCCTAGCTGCAAAAATGAATTTAGCTTGACCTACAGAACAAAAACTATGTTATATCACTTTGTACATTGCGATGCCTCTGCATCATTCCGATAGCCAGTTTAAAAACCAGAGCTGAACAAAGAATTTTACAAAGAATAATGATCTTCAAAAGATCATGTATCTACCGCTTCCACATAGGATTTTATTTTGCATGACACAAATACAAAAGATACACACTCCTGCTGTGCTCTTACAGTCACAGCATATTGAAAGAGTCCTCTGGGACCTGACTTTTCCCTCAAATAGTCATATTGCACAAGGTTAACTCAATAATACGAAGATAACAACAATTCTGTAAATCTCCATCTAAAACATCAGTACTTCATAGAATACTATCATACAGCCCTTATTCAATTATTTCCTACGTATTTATCTAATGTGTTCAGTGTACACATTGCCTTGCCCTCTTTTCTTGGGTCTTGTGGTGAGCCAATAAGAATAATATGATCACTATGTCTTCCATGGTAATATAAACACTAACCATGAAATAGAAGGTCATTATAATAAAAAAGTCCTTACTGGATAGGGAAAGGTTTTTCGTGACCCCAGCCTGCTTGGATGTTTTGCATAGCCCATAGGTTCCCCATAGGTTTTGTCTGGAGGGTCGTCAGTTCACCCTACTTCACCCTTGTAAAGACATTGGACTGTCCTCTGAGGACAACAGCTTGAGCTCGCACTGTCTGTGTGCTGTTGTGCTTTAGAAGATGCCTACTGCTTAGGTAAGCATAAAAGTGGCCTGATGATTCTCATGCTAGTTTTGGAAATTCTGATTGGTCCTGGCTTATGCTAAAAATTAGGGTAAGTCCTGTCTATGTGGGGAGGAACAACAACAAGGTCTGGCTGTCAGTGTTTTTCGCTGTAGGCGAATGAATGTGCATACCAATTCACTGACTTTGTGCTAGACTGGACTTGTACTGGAGGCTTATGAAGGCAGGGCAAGTATGGAGTACTCTCTGCATTTGTAACAGCACCTGAAACAGGTATGAGCAAGCCAGCTGTCCCTCCCAACCTCTCTATTTTTTTTGCAGCTGTGAGGATTTATAGCCCTCAGGCTTAAGTAGTTAAATAGTGCAGTATTAAGTATAACAGAGCATCCTAGCAGCGCTTTTGGGGAAGAAAGGCTTGTGTCATCATTCAAGTGTGCCCTAGAAAATGGCTGAAGCTCTTACGAGTTTCATAATTAAGGCAGTGCCAAATCATGAAACACATCATTTCCAATAATAGATTTAACATTTTTACTGCAACAAGAAGCAGGCTTCTGGTCTGTTGCTTATCTATAGTGTATAGTGGCAATATTTTTTTTTTAACATCTCAGAATCTATTGTGACGTCATTTTCCTCTCCTCCATCAAGCAAGCAACAATTATTAAATAAGTAACTTGACAGGACTATATATTTATGGAATTAAGTAATTTCTAGCTTGCTTTAATTCAATTAATATGATAATTGAATGTCAACTGATTGTCATTCAAGCAGTAAAGGCCGATTCTGATTCAGCAGCAGATTTGTTTCTTTACACAATATTTTATTTCCTATATTGTGCCAGTTGTAGAAATTGAATGTTGGCAGAAAAAAACCCATCATTTCTCTATATGCAGGGTAGGTCACCTTAATTTATTCTTATTCTCTTCAGCTTGTTATAGAAACCCCAAAACACCAAGATTACATTCATTTGTCTACAAATGGAAGCTGATGGCATTATTCTCCTACTGTGCTTCACAAATGTAGATTTACACAGTATAATACACAGGTTCTTAGTTTACTACTTAATTACATTTCTGAAGTGCACACAGTAAGGCAGCTTCAAGTTCCCTTACACTGTGTAAGGGAAGCAATACTCC
Source organism: Dromococcyx pavoninus (assembly GCA_033558185.1). NCBI lineage: Eukaryota > Metazoa > Chordata > Aves > Cuculiformes > Neomorphidae > Dromococcyx > Dromococcyx pavoninus. The sequence goes on from JAUMJL010000935.1 coordinate 43,739, forward strand.
AAAAGCATCAAGTATGAAACTTTAACTTGTGCATATAAGTATATAAGATAGCACTTGAATTAGGCCCCCGGGGAAAACGAATGCCCTGGGCTCCCTCATTGGCAATGTAACAGTATGGTAGCAGCCCTCAAGCCATTGCAATGACACCCTTTAGCTCAGGTTCCCTGGGCTGACCATACATGTGGGCTATCAGTGTTATAGCAGCCTATATCAAGGGCTGAACTCTTTTTATTAATAGCAATATACATACTTAAAGTGACTGCCCCAAAGTTTCATTTGGAGATAGAGAGGTTGTAGGTTATATGGTTAGCCACAACCACTCATAAATACTAGAGTTGCCAAATTAAAACCACAGTTTTACGATGCAAACTTTTGCTCATGTTTTACTTAATATATTTTAACTGCTCTTTATTTCTTGTCTTTCTGGATCATAAATTCCTTGAGGCAGGCTTTGTGTCTCCAGTGCTTTTCTACATGTTGGATAATATGAAACTCATCCCTGATATATACCTGTAATGCCTTGAGCCAAGTTTTTATTCTGGTCAGTCATCTTTTCGCAATGCACTTCCTCTCAACTTGCTTGTGGAGGATTATTAGCACATTACAATGCAATACACAGCAAGACTCCTGCCCTGTCCCATGTGGCTAATACCCTTCTTCCCTTAAGGGAAGAGATCTCCCTTACCCCAGTCATTACCACAAGAGCTAAAATATGCAAAAATGTCCTCAGTTTTGAATATCAGTGCTAATGGAATAAGGCAGCTCCTTTTGATACTAGAGGTTTGGAGACAGTAAGTTAAACTGATTTATGCTCTTCAGAGAGAAAGAGATTTTGATAATTTGTGCCTCATGGTAGTCTGAAAAACCTTTGTGTCTCCTAGCTGACAAAGCACATTACAAAGAACCATCCTACATCCCTGGCTTTGCCTAAATAGTTTTCATGATGATGAGTAGAGAAACGGAAGTTTTCAGTTTATCTTGTGGAGGTCTCCTTACAGCTGACATTTGCAAGCAAGTTATATTTGTCTTTTTAAAATGATGCAAAGGTGCCCACATTTGTTTCGATAGAAGTGTTCCCTAACTCCTTCAAAATAGTATATGCAAAAATAGCAAATCAAAAAGTAACATGACCGATTTTGTCTTTTTTGTCTCCACAGTGTTATTTCCCTCGGGAGTGTCATTTTCACAGGCTACAGTTACAGGAATGGCATCTGATAAAATACAGTAGGCTTCAATCCAGAATTAAATTCCACATTCAGATTGTCATTCCTGGCCCGACATACCTCAGCTCATAGAGAAAACTTGCATTTTTTCCAACTGGGAGATTTATCTCTAGTTTTAATCTTCTGATTTTGCAGCAAAGGCACCTAGAGCTGCACACACTCATCTAAAATATGGAAAGAGATATTCCCACAGCAGTCAGAAAAAAAATACTCAGCATTGCTTAATGGATACTGAAATATGTTACCATTTGATTTTTAATCTAGGTACATACAGTAACAGAAAGAGGCCCAGGGCTAGCTATATGGCTCAGCAGTCTCTTTGACTGTAGAGCATGAAAAAGACACTGATGACATATTAGAGGCTTAGGGGAAAGAATTCAGTCTTACTGGCGTGTAGGGGAAAGACCACAGGCCAAATTCAGCTCTAGCACAAACAGTGAGACTCAATAGAGATCACTGGAAATTGCAGCCATTTGTGCTAGGACTAAATTTGACCTTATAGGTTTGATGCTTGCAGCTTGCAGGAGAGGGACTGTACATTTTATCAGAAACATGTTAGATGAAGGTTGGGTACAAAACAAATGACATTAAACGTATGAGTTATGTGTTGATTACTTGCACTTGCTGGCATTTTTTCTTTTTTTAAATAAGGATGTGAGCCTGAAAAGAGCATAATAATTGGGCCTAAGTCCAGTTTTGTATGCAAATGATTTTAAATCATGTTCCTATTGAGTTCAAATATATGCATAAAGGGTGGGGAAGAAGAATGAGTAGAAAATTAAGGCTATTATTTATGTATGTTGATGTGACAATACTTGGAATCTAGGGATCTTTTGGTCTAGCTCCTTCCAATTACAACAAGAAGGTGAAGTGCAGTTAAAATCAACGTTCATAACTCAAGAGGCTATGTGCAGTATTTATCTAGAAGCTGTGTCTGCTGTATGTAGAAATTCACCCTGGGCAGGGGAGTGTCTGATGTTCTCCATGACTTCAGTTCTCGTGGGAGGCTGCAGGAAGACCAAACTGCCAGGTGGGCCAGGCAGGAGGCCAGCAGACAATAGCCTGTATTACCCTATGCAGAGCAAGATGTGGCAGTTCCTATAGTGACCTACATGAATTTTATTTGTTTTTTTTGTGGCAGAAGGGAAGGTTTCCCATCCCAAGTGCACAGTGCGGTCTTGCTCAGCCCAGCTTTGGGTGGGAGAGGGAGGCACCAGCTGCCAGAAGTCCTGCAGCAAAAGTTCATTGCACACAGGGGACCTAACACTGATGCCTTCTGAAGTCGGTGGAAGTTAAGGGGTTCATTGTCTAGCCCTGTGGAAGCAATTTGAAGATATGAATTTGTATATGTATATATATATGTATATTTAGACATGAATTTGTATCTGCATATATGTGGCCCATTCTTGGCCTAGTTGTATTCTGGCTCATTAAGTCCAGTTGCTTGCAGAGGAAGCGAGAAGGGACAGACACCAGAGCGAGGATCAGCTTTTTCAAACCATTGACACACTCGTCTAGAGTTTCAAATGGTAGAGATCCAACTTCAACACAGAAATTTTTCAAAAAAACCAGTGGATCTCCCAAACAAGCCTAAGGTGCAATATGAGTAAAAGAGACTTTGTTGGTGCAGGTAGATGGCAGGGGAGGTGTGAGGTTGCTGTCTATTGGGCCTGTTCCTGAATCCATTTTTCTTGTAATTCATTTTGGCAGTGTGCACAGACAGATGTGTCTTTGCTTCCTATTTTCATTTACAAAAATAAAACAAAGCTAAATATAAACATTGTGTGGTTGTTTATCTACTAAACCGAAGGTACATTCTCATCCTCTTACAAGTGTGTTAAAGTTATTCCTTGGAGATTGCTTCATTAGCACAGAGATAATAACTAAAAAAAGATTCTTGTAAAAGGGGGAAAAAGAGGTAGATAAATTTGCATAAGATATAAACATATATATAAACATATATGAGTGAACAAACTGTAAATTTATGTTTTCAAAATGCTACCGACTACCCTGAAATGATGGTCTGCATATCCTCCGGAGCTATTTTGGCAGCCACACTGTAATCTCTGACATTGTGAAACTGGACACCCCATGTGCACGGCCACACAACGGAAACACAATACCTCTTCCACCCATGGAATGAGCTCATTTGTATGCGACATCAACATGGCATTGCACCCCAGCAGGAAGGAGGAGCTAGGCTAGGTGACCCCAGAGGCCAGGCAGAGCCAAAATCTCTTGAAACACTGATCTGGAGTCCATTTCAATCTGACTAATGGTGTCTCATATCTCAAGAGAAACTTTGAAGACATGAAGTGCTGGCCAGTGTTACGTGTAACCCCAGTCCTGATCTACCTGATTTATCCTGGCACTGCACGATGTGCTGCTAAGTCTAAAACTTTCCTGTGACCTAAAGAGAAACTTACAAAACACACTTTTTTATTTTTCACACCTAAATCAGTCTGGATTATTTTTAGTGACCAAAACAGAAACCCTTGAAACCTTGCGGGTTACAGTAAAAATGGTAACACCATAAAAAACATTGACACTAATGCACAAGGACTTCAATTTATTTAAGTATTGGTAACATACAATCCAAGTTCCATCAGATGTTAAAGAATAAACTGCAGCTTTTATCTAGTGGGTCTTTGAGCACCAATGAGGAGTAAATGATTTGATTTTGTGAGCTCTGAGGATTTGTCAGCTGCCTCGTAAGTATAATTCTGGCTCTTCATATTCCTGCTGCTTCTAATTTAGCAGGACAGGCTCATAATTGAAGCAAATTAACTATTTACACTTGCCACTTCTACCAGGGGAAGAGGACACATCAGCAGGAAAGAATGAGTGGGAAATTAAATTCTTCCCACTTGTGTCAGATCTGCCCTTATATAAACACATTAACAGTAATTTCATGAGGCGTCAAACATAGGAATAAATACTGAGGGAAAAAATAATGAGGTGTTGCTATTGAGCTGAACTGTTGCAGCTAATATTACTTTGTATGAATTATGCAGCCTGAAAGAGGCATATGATACAGCATTCAGCTGCTTTGCCTGCTTCTTCTGATCATTGTTTTGGGTCCCCTAGGTGAATTCATCCTTTTTCCCACTGCAAGGCCAATGCAACATTTAAGTAAACACACAGAAACACATGCACACACATACATAAGTACACTAAGCTGTTCATAGGAGGCCAAGTTCATTCCTGCTAGAATTGCAGTTAAGTCACTGAAGTTACACCAGAGATTAATTTTGTTGAATGTTGAATAGACATTCAAGTCCATTTTTAGAATAATAGCACATTTATTAAGGTCTTTGGCTGAAGTTTTAAAGTTACACTAATGTAAACAAGAACATTTTGTTTGTAATTTACCACATCTATTACAGCTTTACTAGGACTCCAATTAGAAACTTAAGGTTCATTTAGTACATACACATCTGGTACTGATTTAAAATTACTTTCCTTTTTTCATCTAAGGACAGAAAATGACCTAAGTAGCCTGTTTACCCAGTTTAAACCAGTGTTCTGTCTGAAAGCCAGAGACCCAAACATTTTAGCACACTGAACCCTTCTCCCTGGGGGCTGTTTTTCTCCCCTTTGCAGTAAAAATTCATGCAAAAGGCAAAAATGTAAATAAATAAGCTATAAAAATAGGATGCACAGGAGTATAGTACTGACTAAGGAGAAAACAACGTTTGTGCCTGCAAGAGAGGAACTAGAAAACACACTGAAAATATTCCTGTGCTGTGGCTACAGCACTGAGGAGAATGTACCCTAATTTACTACTGCTACAGCTGCTTTCTATTCACAGGTTTATTAATCTGAACAGTTTTAGAAACCATTTACAGTGAAAAATGAAGGAAAAGGCATATCCTGCTTCTGATCATAATTATTGTACTCAAATCAAAATCTGAGAACAAACCATGAGTAAGTCCATCATGACCCTTTAATTTCTATAGACTCTGGATGTAGATAGGTTTGACCCTTGTATGCTTGGAAATTAATGGGAACAGTCATAACATATGACCAAAAAATGCAAATGCCTTCATATGGTAAAATGAGAGTGGAAATACACTGGTATCTACTTTAATCTAATAAATCATGGTATTTTTACAGTAAGAGCATCAGAGGGTGACACATTTTAAATATAACTGCCCCCTAACTTCAGCAAGGCATCCACTATTATCTAGTTCATAATAATGTTTCCTTTTTTGTCATTGAAATTCTATTTTCTCAAACAAAATTTTCCTAGTTTCTTCACAGTTTGAAAAACATATGTAGTTCTTCGCAAACCCTTTCAAGCTACAGTATAATATGTCAGGTTATCAAATTTTTTTTTGCAAAAAAGGCTTGGACATACATATACTGCCCTTAGGTTGTTACTGTACCCAGTTTCAATACCTTTATTTATTCTGTGTTCAATCTTCACAAACAAACAAGAAGAATTCTATGCATTTCAGAAAAAACTGGCTCAGGTCATAGGAACAAAGATTTCATTTTGGCATGAAAACATGAGGCTATACTTCTTTCTCAATAGCTGCATTGTGTTCTACTTTCTGATTAATTTATATTTTCTATTTAAATAGTAAAAGGAGTTCCAATTCAGGAAACATAATTTGGAAACATAATTCCATTTAAATTCCAGAATAAGCATTAGCTTCCAAAACATAAAAGCCAGAAGCTTTATGGTAATTGAATCCTTTTCAGCAAATATAATTCATCAATAAAGTATTCCTCTAATGATGTTATTGTTTCTTTATTTAACTATTTCTGAATTTCTGAAGCTTATTCAATGCCAAATTCCAAATGCTGCATTAATCATTTGTATTTTTAGAGTCCAATTTTCCTATTAGCGACATAGGTTTCATAAGAGTTACTAATGCTCTGGATCTGAAAAATTAGGCCTTTAAAATACAGACTATCTAGTCAGTTAAGATGTCTTGTAATCATTACTTTGTACTATTAGATCCCTAATGGAATAAAGAATGAGTTTAAATTTATTCTAGAAAATAGGATTACCAATTTTTTTTTAAATAGGGACTATCTTTTATTCTTTTTGCACAGTGCTAGGTTAGAAAGGGCCTGGAGTTTTAACAGTGTGCTTAATAGATGATAATGAATAGGCAAAATGAGTCAAAGAGCAACACATATGCTAACGCAAATTCTTGGAATAACTGTCTTAAAAATCTAGTTGCAGCCATTTTTTCATGGATGTGTAAAGTGGATTCCATAATGCATCATTCTGCTGTGTTCCAACTTAAATTAAGGACAACAGAGATAAGAAAAAAAAATTTTGTTCAGCTGTTCCAGTGTAGGACCTACTCAGTTACTGCTTTTGACCATGAATAGGAAATAAAAGGTAAAGCTGGAAATTTTAGGGTTTTATGCACTGTTCTTAAACAGAATTCTAGGGAAAGACTTGAATTTTCTGCTGGTTCTACTAACACGACAAGTCCAAAGGAAATGTTCATTTTATAGTCTTTTAAGTTTCTCTCTATTATATTGTCTTGGACTGTTATTCATGAAGTCAGGTTTTCTGTTTTGTAAGCGGAGCAAATATTTATGGAAGGAAAAATTGCACCACTGTTACAATGACAAATGAAGAGTGAGTATGAGAAATGGTAGAGAAAACCAAGCACAACATCTTGCTTGGTGTCATCACTAGAGATATAAGATTAAATAGATTAACAAACTCTTGACAAGACCAGGTCTCTGCCTTTCACCATTTCAGGAAAATCTGGATCCACTATCCCACAGGCACACAAGATGGGTCCAAGATACAGATCTAACTACCTGGAACATTTCTGAGGTATGTGTTTGGTTGTGCAGATTTCTATATGAGGAGTGATTCTGGGCAGGTGTTCAGGACAAGGAGGAATGGCATCAAAATCTTTTGCTTGAGAACTTAACTAAAAGCATATTCAGTATTTTCTGAGTCAAAGTGAACACACAGCATCAAGGACCCAGAAAGTAACGCTCGACTAAGAGAGAACTGCTGTACTGGGAAGGTCTAAACAACCTTTCAGATCAAGGACGTAACCTTGGACTTTGCCGGACCTATTAAAGAAAGCAGAAAGAAGACAAAACAGAACAAAACAAACCTTATGTGCCAGGCCAAATGAATTCTCTGATCCCTTTATTCAGAAAGTTACCTTTCCTCCAGTTAAACTTTCCAAATGCTGACTTAATCCCTCAGTGAATACTAGACAGAATAAGCTTTTTTTTTTCCTCAGTTAGTCAATGAGTACCAAATATTGATGCTTATTACACTGTTATCTCTAACTGGGATCTACACCATCCAGTCTTTAGCAAAGGAAACCTTTTAATTGAATTCCAAATAACTTTACCAACTGAAAAATCACAGTGATATTTTCCTTTTAATTCTTAACCTTATTAACTATAATTGTGTAATAACAATCTGCTCAGTTTGAATGAATGAGAAGTAGTTCTGTTCCAATACTTTTCCTCTACCTGTTCCGACATCAACCCCCACCCAGGTCTCCTGTGGTGAATGTAACTCTCACTCAGCATATCCTTTCCCTTCACATCTGTTTCTTTCTTAAAGTTCCCATTTCTTTATCTACCCAATCCATTCTGCTGGCAATCACAAAAATCCAAACAGTAACAACAGAAAAGCAATGGTATGCTACAGCGAGGATGAATGGTATATGCCAACCGCCCACTTTTACATAGCATCTAACCGACTCAAAAGGATTTCTGCAGAGGTTCTGATCCAGCTCTGCTGACCTCATTGCAGAACCAAAGTCTTTCCATGGAAGATGGAAGTAGCTATGGGATGTGATTTCCGCAGCTCACATGTATCCTGGAGGGTATTCTAGAACACTGGCAGTTTGCCAGCATCCACTCTAGGTCTCTTTGGGTAAAAAAACATCTGTAATTAAATTCAAAAACCCAGGTACATCAGGAGAAGATGTGAGACTGGCTCCCATTCTAGTATCATGAGGCAGTGAAACATCTACAACTGGGAGCTCAGATATATGTCAGGTTCCACTGCACAACTTTTGGCAGCAAGGTCTCCCTACACCGCAGTATTGTAGACAAGGCAATGTCATCATAAAATCTTAGGCCCACCAATTTCAGCATAGGACAATCTGAAATATAATGCTAAAGATTGTGTCACACCCCAAAAATAAAAAAATCTCTTTTAGCGGTTTCATATATATGAAATGAAATGATGCTCTCCCTTATCTCACTCTCTTTAAATGATGTTCCTGAGATGGCACATATTCAAGTTTCAACTCAGAAAACAAAAGAAGCTGCCTGCAGTGCTTAGATGACCCTGATAACACTTCCCTGAAACAAAGATTATGAACTGAAGCACATTTTATACCTGTTTTTGTTCTTCTCCTAAGCCGTCCCACATTGAAGCGACAATTTTAGAGACTTCACCAAAAGTAGCATTGGGATTTTGGCCCTTGATGGCTGCTTGAGTGTCTCGAAAGAATAATGCATAGGCAGACACAGGTTTTTGTGGTTCATTTGGGTCCTTCTTCTTCTTCTTTTTGGGAGTTTTGGGTTTCTTTCCCATATCTGAAGCAGGTCTCTTCTCTCCACCATTGACCTGTAACATAGAATTATAAAAGTATTAAAAAAAAAGCCAATTTAATTCAGACCACTACCCATTGTTACCACTTCTGTGATGTAGAGATTTTTGATTTTGCACGAAAAAATGGAATTTTAGTTGCCATCTTTGATAACCAAAATGTTGACACCATCTGACTTACTCACATGTACAAAATTCATACGTATTCCAGATTAAGCAACTTTTTCTATCAAAGCGCTTTATATTTTGCTTTCATATAATTGTTAGAATCTCATTTATAATTCATCTGGTCATCTTTTCCCCTCTTCTAAGTTTTATTGATAACAGCTATAACATGCATGTAATGAGTAAATTCAAATTAAATTAGTTTCATTATAGCCTGACCACCAGTTCAACCACATGAACCACCTACAGCAGACAGCAGGAACACTGTAATTTCTACTTTTCCTTATGCTCACCCTTTCCCAGAACTACCCCAGACTGGTCTTCAAATCAGTTTCTGCTGCAACTGGTGGGACACCTTCTAGGGAATTTGAAGAAAGTCTGCTTCTGAATAAAATGATTGAGGCTGTAGACATTCTTCTGCACTCCTAATTAAAATCTGAAGAAAAAGGCTTTACTAGTACACACAGTTTAGACCCCTTTGGAAGATTAGTTCTGTTCCACCTGGATTTAGCTGTATATTTTTTTCCCTCTGCTTACATAAAAGCAAATATTTTGAAGAAAGCAGTGTACGAAGAAAAGTATAATGTGCATTACTTGTGTACCACCTGAAAAAACGTAAATGTGAGCATTTCTGCAAATGTGTTAAATGTAACCACACTTTGTCGCTGAGTAGCTCAGAGACCCTCATCACCAAAGCATCCTACTTTCCTAGGTGACTTACAGGCATATCATGTGACACTGTTCTCATTCTTCAACAGCTTGGAGCTCCACGACAAAGCAGCTTCTCTTGATAGGATCTCTTAATTGACTATATCTGTAGCAATAATGTGTGATCTTACCAGAGGGTTCAAAGGCTTTTTTCTCTTGTTGGCGTAGCCAGAGTATTGTGCATCATCAGCATTTTGAAGAATGAGAAGATCAAGAACATAAAAGGTCTGTTCGAGGCTAAGGATCTATCAGGTATGACTTTTATCAAATCCTTGTATTACTATTTTTAATAATGTAGATCAAGTGACACAGCAGAACATAGGTGTTCAAATCAGTGGAATAGCATGTGAAAAGTGGCTGGAAAGTCTCATTTTGAGAAAAAAACTTCTTTTCTTTCCATATACATCACTGTGCAGAGTCCAAAAGGGCCTAGGTAACTACAGTGAACAACCTGGTTCTCTGCTGCTTACTAAGTACAGCAACAAAGTGATGACCACAATTTGAAAATCAAGTTGTTTGTTTCTTGAGCATTATGTTACAATAGATGCATTTTTAATATAAGGCTAATGGACATGGAGCCTATTGGCAGCATTTTGGAAAATATGGAAAACCAGAAGCATGTGCTATCCATTATTAAGTTATTCAACTTTTAGTCTCTTGCTATTATTTCATTCTACAGGTTACACAAAACTATCAGCTAAAGGGTAATTAACTAGAGTTCCCTAGTTAATTTGGCAATATCAGTCTAAACTCTTCAAACAATTCTGTGCAAACTCCATGAGCAAGGAGGCTTTAGAATAATTTGGGCTATAGTTTAAATTTTACTTATATTATTTGCTAAAGTTTTCCTCTTTTCAGATTATTTTTGAATCAATGAGATTTAAAAGTTCTGGTTCTATTAGGATACCACATTACTTAAACTACCCTTAAACTAGATGATATGCTGCAGAAAAATGCATAAGAATTCTTCTAGTAAGCTGTTCTGAACACAGCTCTAAAATCTTATTCTCCAACCTGACTGACCAACAGACTTCAAAACCCCACTGTTAAAAAGAGAGTACTCACTTGGGAAATTCTGTTTGTCTTGTATGAAAATAATGAAATAAAAAGAATACCAGAATTCCAGTAATAATAACCTTGCAAATGACTGTGATGATGGCCTACCTTATGCTCTCATCAGTCTATCAGTTCCATAGACTCCACTTCTAACCACCAAAGCAGAGACAGATGGGAAATAAAATAAAAACCATATATATTTTGCTAGGCATAGATGTATGCCTCAAAATCCCTGGAGGTGTAGTTAGCTCATGGTAATCCACCTCCTGTCATGGCTTATTGCTTAATTACGGTGATGTATTTAACTTATTTATCACAAGAAAGCAATAATCTTTCACTTTAAAAAAGTGTACATTAACCGTGTTGCACACATAATAGATCACTAGAATATCTAGTGTAGAATTTAAAACTATCAAGTAAGGCACATCGTTGATATCTAAATGTCCCTTGAGAAGCTGGAAAATGTCTATAAGCATATTTAAAATAAACTGCAATAGTACCAAAGCCTTTAATGGAGCTAGGAGAGCTGTTTTATGCACACTATCTTGCAGTAATCGCTGTAGTTTAAAATAGATTTTAATCAAGCACCATCTGCATAATAGGCTGAACAGACAACATAGAATTCTACTTATAACTCTTATCATATAAAGTAAATATTGTAAAACCTCTACCACATAAAGAGAATATGCTGCAGCAGTTCTTTAGTAATCGCATTTCTGTTAGTTAATTCTTGCTACTTGCAGTCCTCTCACTATCTTCCTTCTAAAACACATTATTTGAAATTCTGCAATAAGTGATATTCAAATGGGCACAGAAGAAAACTCAGTTATGCATCTATGAAGAAATATGTATTTGCAAACCAGTAATGCTTCCAGCAGCTCACACTTGTACTTGGCAATAACCAAATACATGTTTAATGATCCAACTGTATAAATTATTGCAAGAATTACATAAATACAATATTCCATGTTGACGTGGTCAGAATAGAGCAGGTGGTAAGTGGCCACTTTGTTTAGAATGATTTTATAGTTATTTACAACTACTGATTTTTAAGTTCTCCTTTTTTTTCATAACTAGAGTTCCACATATTAAGTCTAGAAGAATCAAGGAGATTTAGGGGTGTATACCACTTGAAGAAACAATATCCTTGGTCTCAGACTATATTTCATATTTCCATGGACCGTGCAGCTTTCTGACTGTATACACATAGACTTATGCTACATTTGTCACTGATCTTATGGCCAAGTAACCTCAGCTGTCTTGCATTTAGAGCAGCAGTGTGTGTAGGGCAACTGAGCCCTCTATAATACAGCTCCTTTCCCTTTTTTGTGCAAGGGAATATGTGACATTTTAAGTCCAAAAGGGCTATGTGAAAGATCCTCTATGAGAATGAGTATTGTCAAAACATATTTAGCAGCTGCTGCTATTGGTTCTATGTATTTTGGATAAGGCTTGCAATTTGAATATTTACCACTGAATGAACTTTCAAGAAGCTTGGTACAAGAACAATTACATAAATTTGTAAAGTTTTCTTATTACTGGCATTTGGAATAAATACATTGAGCTGAAATGGTCATTTCCTCCATGCATGGATATCAATGGTTCACTAGAAATACAATAACATTTCCAGTCCAAATGTATATATACCACATATTAATTCATACCTTCTGTCGTCTTTCCATAAATTCAAGCAAATATGAAAAGGACATTGATATTTCTGTATTTTTTTCTCTAGACAGAAACGGGTATTGTTGTTAGGGTGTTCTCTACCAAATCTGCTATCAAAGGACCAGTGGCTTCTCTTTCCCACATCAGGCTGGGTATTCAGTTGGTATAAACTAAGGAAGATCATCAGACGCTGAGGTGATTTTACATTTGAAAATGTACTTTGTCTTTTTGATCAGTGTTGGTACATAAGCAAACATCTTCTCCTGCTGGTTAAATAGGGAGAACGTCACTGTTGCTATTAATGAAATGGTGAATTCAGTCATTTTTTACACATTCCTCATGGCAGGAACATCAACATGACCGTAAGGCATGCAGTTCTACTGAAGGACTGAACAATGAGCTCTGGCCCTCATCTATTAAGTAATACCACACATCTACATGACAGTTTATAAAAAAAAAACAAACCTCCAAATTTAGCAAAGTTAATTTGCTAAAAAAAAAATAAAAGCAAAATTCAGGTATAAGAGGTTCTCACAAGAGACAGAATGATCACCCTATCTCTTGCTGTCACCATCCAGTGCCTTCTTTCATGGGAAGGAGGATTTCTGGAGTGAGAAGAAGCCTCCAAAGCAGCTCTGAGGAAAATTGATACTCTTGTGACTCGTGAAAAGGAAATCTGGTTTATTCTAAGTATTTGTATCCATCCATTGGCAGCCTCCAGGAAGAGCAATGTTGACAGAAAGACACATAGCGGAGGCATTTAAACTGTAAACTACAACAATACACTAGACTCTTATGCTGATTATTCAAACTCTCTTCTATTACAGAGGGAACTACAGCAGAACCATTGTATCAGATCATCAGGCGTGACAGCCTACTGCCCATCTCTGATGGTGGCCAACTTCAGGCATTTTCAGGAAAACCTAACAAATCTCACAGAAGACAAGTATGGCAAAATCTATCCCTAGTATGTTTGCATTATCATTCCTACTACCTGGAGACTAATTAAAGGCCTCTATCATTATTACCCAAGTTTAATATCATTTAAAAAACTTCTTTTAGCAGAGAAATAACAATTATAAAATAATTTTAAGGCAATGTATCAACTTCAGCATACTGAAGTATTTTTCTTCATTTTGTGTGTATTGTGATCTTTTGTGATCTTTTTCTGCCTAGACTGAACATAAGAGATTTTTAAAGAGAGTCTTGCAAAATAACATGGCTTTATCGAAAACAGTAGCTTCAGATGAGTCCTGTCTGCGGGAAAACACCACCCTACACTTTTGCTAGTGTGAAGTGATGTAGTGAAAAAGTACATGAAAACCATGGGTTGAATAACTGAAATATTTTGTAGAAGCATAAAATATAGTTTCATTATTTGAGTAGATGTTCTCTTCAGAAGTTTAGAGCATCTTGCGTACTCCCACCAATATATGTAAAAATATTAGCAAAGCAACAGGAGTAGCAAATAAATTATTCTGAAAAAGTAAAGGCTGCCTGGAATTATTTTTACATAACTGTATTGTAAAGTCTCTCTCAGTAAGGAAGGGCTCATTTACAATATATGAATTATTCAGTAATTTTTAAAACCAAAAGTTTGTGAAATCAAGGGAAAGTCCTGAAATAAAACTTTTGAATCAGAATTTATTCAAAATGTAGTGAAACATATGTCTCCAATTACATGATTATTTTATAGCTTGAGGCATGAAAAACAATATAATTTGACTTACATTTCTTAACTGGATTATACCTCCTCAGTGACTCATAATATGTTTTCTTCACATTCCTTGCAAGTCTGCAACTTTCCCCCACAAGATATGGCCATGGTACACCACCTTCACCGCACTACAGGACTGCTGGAACAGGACTGCTATTTTGTAGTGACCGTAAAACAGAGCTAAAGAGGTTCTCAGTTTCAATATTCTCTTCTCCTGGTTTATGGGATGACTTTGTGCTAAGTCCCTATCTTCTTGTGTCTCAGATTTTGTGTTTAAAAAATTAAGATATTTGTGTATTTTGGGGGAAGTTTTCAGGATTGGTGGGATGTTTGGGAGGTTTTTGGAAAACCTGTTATGTAAATTGACATTTATCCTTTAAATAAATGTCTTGTTTCTAATTTAAATTACTATCGCTTCTTCGTGTCTATACTAGCACTAATATGAATTTTAAATATGTCATGCTAGAGTGTCAGCACCTCCCAAATATAACTGCATAATAGGTCTGCAAGATTTTCAAGGTAAGATTTTTAAAGTTCATAGAAGATCTTTCTGTTCTGGTTGCTATGATGTTCTGTTTACTCATTCTGCAACCAAGTAGCACAGACGAGCACATTGTACAGACTGTTCATGCTTTTTATAGCAGTAACCTGATCTTTAACTGGGAACAAACATCCCTTCTATGCAAGTGAGAAAGCTCAACCTTTTATATAAAAGTCCTAAAGGAATGGCTATCCTTTTAGTATTTTACAGGATTCCAGCTTGCTCTCACAAACAGGAATGATGTCATTTACTCAGGCGGCCAGAAGAATTGACTGGAAACTATCAATTCTGTATTCATAACCCTTTATTCACTTCAGTCAACCACCAACAATGTATAAAGTATCACCTTAATAACTGTGGCCATATGATTAGCATATCCTAAAATTATCCACCATTTACATAGTGATCCTAGCGTCTAAGCTTACCTTAGAGCTATCTTCTCCTTCATCTTCATGGACTGAACTGGATGGTGAAGGAGTTGCAGATTTGCTTCCAGGTGGAGAGGGCGAGTTGTGAGGAACATTGTTTCCACCCATATTCAAACCAAGCTGTGCACTGAGCTGGGACTGGTTAATAGTAGTCAGCTGCCCATGCTGCATCATTCCTGGCTGCCTAATATCTGCAGGTTGAACCCTTGGCCTCATGGTTGCCATCTGAGGATGGGAACTATACTGGGTTCCTTCTGTATTCCGTAAATCTTGCATCTACAAGAGGAAAAAAACTGTATTAAGTATATCACTAATAAAGTGTTCTGTTCCTTTAGACCTCTGTTGGCCTGATTGGCTATATAAAGCTTACAATATATTGCAAATACTTAAAATAAACATGTAAATACTGGAAATAAACAGAGTAAGGATATGATTCACATTTGCATAACACTGACTGTTATAAACTATTCAGGCTCTAGCCTTAGCCCATGGGAATAGCAAAAAGCAATGAAAGCTCGTTTCTTTGTAGGGGAAACAAAAGGGCACTGCTTTCTGTAACTGTGTGTAGAGCATTTCAGAAATGCTAACAAACAGGGACAGGTTTGCACTCTGAAGTTTAGAACCAGATCTGAACATGAATAGCCTCAAAATTCAAGACAGTTTCCAGATCCTACTTTTCTTCACAGGATTTTTGTGCATGTGAATTCGAGAGTGGCAGTTTTCAGAGTTCGAATATCTATTATTAGGTCCAAATCTATTTTTCCTGGTGCTGCCCAATGAGATAGTAGAATTTTCAGAATTCAGACAACTGACAAGAAGGATGCATTGATAGACTGACCAAATGATTTCTGAGTTGATTTGCTGCTAAGACATATAAGAGCAGAAGGCTCAGAAGTCATGGGATTGACAAATGAATCCATTGTGCTATGTGGGTCACCGCTTCTTAGCATTAACGAGACATACTATTTTAATACAAGCAACAAATTCAGTCTCTGCAAGGATAAGAATTAAAAGCACTGGAGGATGAAACCCCTTTCTTGTCCAGAGGTCAAACGTACTATACACACACTACAGCAGATTGCCTGCAACGTCTTTTCAGTATACTCATAAGGAAACATGACAAATAGCAAGGAGCATTAGGGAGAAGCTCAGATTGAAGCTAAGGTGTGCTGTAGGTGATTTAAAATTGAAGTGTCACTTCAGAGCTGAAATGAAATAGATAGAGTTGTCTTTCCATGCATCAGACAAACATGCTGTACGTATCGAGTGGAATCTGACAGGAACTCCCATTGTGTAAGTTCCATTATGATAAGGACAAGTGTTAATGGTTCAATATATTAACATAACAACATTTATTCTACTGACAGTCTGTTAGACGTGTCATCTGAATTGTCTAAAGATCACTGAGATATTTTGAACTTTTTATAACTCATGACTTCTATAACCTCATGACTTCTCTCTCATGCACACTCCTATATATCACAGCAATCTGTAAGATTGCTTTCAACCAGTAACACACAGAAAAAGAAAAGATAAACCTGTAACTTCATCTTTTCTCTTATTATTGATAGTGTAAAAATTTACCAGTTTTAGGGAGATACTTTATGAGCTTGGGGATTGATTTTTGTAAAGCTGACTGGTTGGCAGTAAATCAAACTAATAATACCATTAGTTATGGCATACTTACCACTTTACATCTACATTTGTTTCTGAAAAGTATTTGAAATGGCTTTTGACAATGTGACATCACAATTATTCTTGTATTTATATTGCTTTAGAAATTAATAGCTTTTGGTAAAAAAGAGTTATCGATACAAACATGTTCAAGTTTATTTAATGACTACTACAGCACTGAAGAAGAGGAGAAGAGACAGCACAGTGTATTAAATCAATTGAAGGCTGAAATTTGAACCCTGGCAGATATTTATATTTTTAAAGATTGCTACTGACTTCTTGTCCTCTTCCCTCCAGTACCAGTTCCCCTCCTTGCCAAAGTTATTAGCCTTGAAAGCTACGGTTATCTCTGCCTCTAGCAGACAACCCCTATTAGAACATTTGTGCTTGTGAAGCTGTAACTGCTGCTCAGCCATTCCTCTCCTGATTGAGCTCTTGGGCTGACCAGCAGTTGAGGAATGGGGAGCGTGAGTGTGGGCTGCCCCAGGCCCTCTTGGCCAGTGTGATTCACCAGTTGTTGCATGAGGCAACTGGGCAAGGGATTGAAACCCACACTGTCCCTCCTGTGCGTGGGGAGAGGGAGGCCAAACCCTCTCAAAAGCACGTCCTTCACCCATCTGCACGAGTGTGTGCCCTCCCTGGGGTGCCCACCACCCTGCAGGGCTGAGCCCACGCTGCCCTATTTGCAAACACCTTGGGTTTTCATAGAGGGGCACCTTGAGGTGCCAGATGAGGGCTGAGGATATACCCCCTCATGAAAGGTTGGAAAGGGAAGACCACTTTTTAATAAGAAGACATACCCTAATGATTTTGTGAACCCTGGAAAGGAAACAAGCACTACTTGAAACACCTAACAACTCTGTCAGTATTCTGAATAAATTTGTGATGTTTCTACCTACGTGAAAGCAGGGCAAATGTTGTAATTTTAATTACTTTTTTCCAAGTAAAATATAATACACTTATTATTCAAACGATCTCTCCTTTATTAAAAGCTCTCTATATGAGTTTTAAACATTATCAGATAGATACTGCAGAACATTCTGGTTGTCATCATCTCTAAACAATATATATTTTTAGACAGTCTACTCACTTTTTAGCTCCATCACTGCAGATACACTGTGTTTGCACATAATGTGATACCAATTGGTTGGTACAGGATGTATTACGGTGCAAAATAAGTGTGTATGTATATATTTGCAAAAGAACCTTTCACTTCAGAAATTCTGAGGACTGAAAATGAAGTGGTTCAGTAGAAAAAAAAAACCAGAATTTTTCTTTTTGTAAGGATTCAGCCTGTCTTCAGAATTTTTAAATCAAAGGAATAACCAGCTACCTCTACAAAACCAGGAGTAAGCAGCAAGGAGACAGCTTGTTTAAGAGTATGTGTTCCCTAGATGCTAAGCCAGAAAGCCTCAGTTAAGGGACCTGCCTGCAGAGAAAAGTGGGACCTGGGAACACACCAGGGTAAGTCCATTACAAAGACCTTCAGCCCTCAGCAAGGAGGATATACATGGCTCTGCATCTGCAGATCAGATTTCTGTCCTGTCTGCCTCTGCCACACATTTACAAGATCGCACTCTAAAAGCATATGACGATGAATCTTCAGGTTCCTAAAGGATCAACAAACCACGAACTGTAACATCTTCCCTGTTGGATTCGAGAACAGTCCCACCTATGAGAACCCCACGCTTGGGTCACTGCTCTGGGATGACAGTATGCCCGTTTCAAATGTTGTGTTGACCTCACCTCTGCAAGAACAGTGGCACTAATCAGACACCCTCTGTCAACGTTACATGCAGATTATGACCAATTTCTTCTGAACTACTTCAGAATCAGAAGCTGCCCATTCCTTCTTCTTCCAGGTGGAGTTTTACAAAACTCACCACTGCGTAGCTGTGCTGGAGCCATACTCAGTATGCAGAGGCAATATTGTGAACACACTCCTGTCGAATGCAAAGAATACAAATCCTGCTGGGTGGCAGAATGCCAAGTGTAAGAACAAAGTTAAAAAGTTAGAGTGTTACAGAGGGTAAGGGCAGTTTTAAAATGCTGCCTTCAGCCGTCTCTCCAATGAGCTAATAATGATAGTATCTGGCATTTTAATATCATTCTCCATCTGTCAGTTCCACTATGTTTCACAACTTGTGTTATATTCAGCTTTAGAACATTCCTGGTTTTATTTTCATTTTACTATCAGGGAAGCTGAGATACATTTTTTTTCATGGCTATTTATTTTTTTCTGTCTGCATTTCACTTATATGCAGAAACTGAGCATCCACCCATAGAAGCGTTTGACTACAAGTTAAAAGACATAGTAGAAGCTGCTAATTCTGAGATCTGTACCAATAACCCTCTAATAGCCACATGTTTATTGCAAAACCAGAACAGGTTTGTCTGCCTGAAAACAAGCTCCTAATGCCCTGCTCAAAGCTCCTAAGATAGTAAGAATTAAGCTTAAGTGCTTTAAACATCAGACCACCATTCTCCCCATCAGCTTAAAGCAGAAACAAAGCAAAGCATGCAATGCAGAATACAGTGATATCATCCCTGCACTGAAACATCTTACTGAAGGACAATGTGAGTACAGTATCCTAATCACAGAATCACAGAAAATAGTGCTAGAAGGGACCTCAAAAGGTTATTTAGTCCAACACTTTATCTCACAGCAGGATTAGCTATACCTAAATCATTTCTGACAGATGTTTGTCTAACCTCTTCATAACCTCCCTAGGCAATTCTTGTGCTTAACTATCCTTACAGTGGAAAGGGCTTTTTTCCGTAATGTCTCACCTAAATCTCCTTTGTTGTAATTTAAACCTACTACTTTTTACTTTACTCCCAGTAGACATGAGGAATGTTTTTCTCCTCCTTTACAGAAAAGTTACACACACTAGAAGACTATTATGTATTTCCTTTCAGTTTTTTCTTCTTTAGACTAAAGAACTAAACCTGAAGATTGAAAGACTTTTTTCATATGCTGTGTTTTCCACACCTCTGATCATTCTTTCTGCTGTCTTCTGTACTGCGTCCAATAACTGTCATCTTTCTTGAAATATTGTGCCCCAAAGTCCACAAAATACAGATATTCTTATCTGATACAGCATTCAGATAGAATTCTTAATCTCTCAGAGGATACAGCATAGTGCATTAAAAAATCCATAATTATCTGTCTTTCTGATACAAGCTGGTTAACCCACGCAAGATGCAAAAAAAGTCAAATTGCAGGACTCTTAACTAACGTGCCAGAAGGTGGCTTTAGGAAGCAAATAATTTTTTTCTAAGAAGCACTAGGCAGGCATTTTCTAAAGAAGTGTGCTGTTAGCAAAATAATTCTCACATTATTTTTCTTGTTAAAACTAAGCACTGATGTAACATCTCTCAAAATTCATCAACCAAATTGTCCACCTCTATTTCAATTAATCTATAATAAACATTATCATTAAATGAAAGACAAAGACAAGTTGCCTTGACAGATCGACATAAATACAACAGGTCTAAGTACATGCACTAAAAACTAGGGATTTTACACTGGAGATGAAAACATAAGGAAATATACACAGGGTCTACTCACTGAAGTAAGTGGAGATCACATACATCACAACCCCAGGCAAATTCATATTAAAGCGTTTCAGGCATTATTTCTACTACTACCATCAGGTTTTCTGTGATTTTTGCTTAGTTTTCTACTAGCTGAGAGGTCATAGTCATAGGTCATAGAATCATTTAGGTTGGAAAAGACCTTTAACACAATTGCGTCTAACCCATAACATAGTACTGCCAACTCCACCACTAAACCATGTCCTAAGCACCACATCTACCTTCTTTTATATACCTCCAGGGATGGGCACTCAACCACTTCCCCGGACAGCCTGTTCCAGTGGTTGACAATCCTTTCGGTGCAGAAACTCTTCCTAATACCCAGCTCTTATGAATTTTTCTGATGGACACTGTGGAAGTGGTTGATAGTTCTTTGCTTCTTGCCTAAGTGGTCAAGGTACGTTAGACAGCACTCTGGGAGAAAAACTCAGGGGATCTTAAACATTATCCATGAGGATACCAACAGTGTGTTTCCTTCTTTACTCTTGTGACCCATCTTAGTCACCATGTACGCATCACAGACATTCTTTGGTAGGGTGAAGGAGTTTATGTTATTAGATATATTCTCAGTTATGTTCCTGGGACAACTTGCACCAGAAACTGTGCCATACTAAATCTGAGCATTTGTCTTTTCCCAAGTAATGCTATATTAGGACGTAGCACTAGCCCCAGTAGCGCCAACCTGCTGAAAAACCATGACATTTGCTTGGAAATTTTGTTGGTTCTATTTTAGGGGTTTTAATTGCCTTCTACCATAAGTCAATGAACATCAGCAAGATGTTTTCCAGTGACACAGAGATGCTCATTTAAAAAAAGAGAAAAAAACCCTAATTCCTATATAATCACTTGACTCTTTAAGTCAAGGTTTCAAAAGAGAAGAAAAGATAACATTCAGTTGCCAGGCAGGTTTGTGAGAGCTGACACACAGAGAAGGAATTGTGTTTTGGAGACCATACCTACCATGCATGGTCAAAACGAACATTTGCAAAACCAGAAAAATTCATAAATTTTTTTAATGATTCAAAATGCAAGCAATATTCATCACTTTAACCACACTTTAGACACCTTTCACTCAGTTCATACTGATAACAAGCAGTAGTACCTCATGGTTATTCAATGCATGTTGGTGGTTAGGATTCTAGACTAATACCAACTGAATCAAAAGCAAACCATGCAATTTCATGTGTTGTTTCTCATCATGGTGATGCCATTCAATGAGATAACTTAAAACTTGAGATAACTTGAACATCTGTATTTGTACACCAGAGAAAAACATGAAGTGGCTCAAATATTTAGAAATCCAAAAACTGTCAAGAAGTTAGGATCCACTGATGAGAGCGGATAAAACTGGTAACTGGGTATGTACGTCCTTTTATGAATGAAGGCTGATCAAACCCAAAGAAACACATACTATCAGATCTTTACTTCCATGCAGGTAACGTAGACATCAGGTCCTCAACCAAGTCTTCTTTTAGCACATATATAAGAGAATGAGTGCTAAAGAAAGATTTGTTACAAAAGCTGAGGTTACTACTAAGCGACCATAGAAAACCATTCAAAACACATTAAAAGGAATAACTTGAAAGCACCACCTAACAGAAGAAGGGATGTGTGTGTTTTCATCATCACCTTTTTATAATTCTCTTTTGTATCAGCTAACTGCAAGTTTTAAAGTAAATAGGTATTTGGGGAATATCTTAATGTTGTACACAAGTGTATTTTATATACTGTGACCAGTGCATTTCCCAGATAAAATGAAAGGATCATTCAAAATCTCTGTTGATTAGGAAAACAGTCTTAAAATTAAACAGCAAAAATCTCATATGCAAAAAGAACTCTAAACTAAAAAAAACAACAAAAACCCCTCTATTAAATTTACTACTCTAATCTTTCCCAAATCATTCTGTTAAAAATTAAACTACTTCAGGTTGTTTTATATAGTACTGTTCCTGTAAGTGATCTTAAGCTCCTTTAAAACAATTATATACTCAAAATTTGACTGTAGAATTTTATAGCACAATCACATAATGACAAGAATACAGCTACATACAGTTTCTATATTTCTTGGTACACAGTTAATTTGGTGACTATTAACATTCTTTTCTACTTTATTTTTTAATATCCTTTGAGTCACATAGGGCCAAGGTCTCAAAACTAATCGTAAAAAACTACCGACTACTATTCACTCTAATATAATAACCCTTTATTTAAAACAACCTCCAATAAATTTCATTATAAGAAGTTATTAAAAGGGTTAAAAACCTATTAAATGTCAAAGAATTTGCCTGACTCAAACTTCTAATAAAGAAGCAGAATAGGCTTTCTTTCTGAATTATTTAAATCTTTACTGACTGTGCACTGAACCATGAAATTAGAAAAGTGTTATTAGAAGTGTTCTCTGGTTTTTATAAAAGTTGTAGCGTAGAATATATCAAACCACAGTCTTTAACTAGACTAGTTAAAGAAATAGGTTTTTAATCCTGAATACATGGTTTTCACTGATATAAAGGGTCATAATTAAAAGTCTGGCCTGGAAGCTGAAGATAATAAAATTATTATTACAGGAGCATACATGTTCATTTGGTACATTCTGGATGCATGTTTCCATTTTAATTTGGACAAATATCTTCAATTTTGTTTGATCTTGCAAAGTCCACTAATTTAGACCCTCTCAGCAAACAATTAAGCTTTTAATAGTGACTCATTTTAAAGAATTAATGGTGAATAATTTCTGTTATCTTCTTCTCTTTTTTTAAGTGTCTAATGCTTAACAGCAGGTATAGGTTGACAGCAGACAAATGGAATCCAGGAGGTACAAGTCAAATTTTCTAATACACATCTCTTGATAACACTATTATCCCTTCAATGCCTCTTTTTGCAAATAACAACAGAACCACTATCTACTTCACCAGTTATTTACATAAGGAAAATATTCATGCATTTCACATCTATTTTAGTGATGCTAAAGAACTTCTGAGTCAGCAGTATATTCACAGGTTCACTCAAACACACCTGAATCAATAGCCTTTCGTCAAAAGAAATCAAGTCAGAAAGATGCTTGAGAGAGAGACAATATTGTTTCCCCATTCTTTTAGACAATAAAAATAGAAGCATCCAAGGGACATGAAATTATTAAATCTAGGAATACAAACTAGATCCTTGGAAATATTTTGAACAGTGCAAAGCTATGCTTGCTGCAGGGCAGGAGGGAAGAGGGATACATGCAACTACTGCTTTTACAGTGCTTTGCTCCTTTGACTGACTAACAACAACATAGTATCCAGCATGAAATTGCAGTAACCTTCACTGGGTTTTGCTCTGTTCTATTCCATTCTATGCTATTCTGTTCTATTCTGTCATGTTCTGTTCTGTTCTCTTTTGGTTTTTTTTTCAGTGATGTTCACCACAACAGTATAGTTCCTGCAGTGAACTATTATCTGTCACATGCTGTTCGCTCTACCTGCTGTAACAGACAGACCACATCTGCTGACCACATCATCCATCACTCCCCACTGGAAAGTAAAGGAAGTTGTATTGGATACATTTACGTTAATAAAACAGTCTGGAGAGCGTTGAATCAGTGTCATCCTCCAGTAGATGATTAGCAAATTTGCCAACACATTTGCCAACACATAGCCATAAGAGAGCAAAGACTGCAGGGCGAGTGAAGTAGTCAGTGCATAGTTGTTTATTTTCCAGTGATGTCAGTGCATCTGCCAGTGAATCTGGTCAGACGTATTTAAACACTTTATATGGTAGTGTGAATATTTAGAAGATTGGGAGAACTAGCATTTAAATAAATAAATTTCCAATGAGATGTTCATATTCATCACACTCCATATTTCAAAGGAAAGTGTAGCTTGCATAGCATTTAGAAACTGTTTAATCCAAAATAAATTTGAAATATTAGAATTAGACTGGAATGTTTAAATAAACACATTTAAGGATGTTTACACTTAGCAAAGAACATGTGACTTGACTACAGTATTTATTATGTTAAGACTGACTGTGCGAATGATTTTAGTATGCCAATATTTGTATTCTTAAGGCAACACAGATGCAGTCATTTACTAACTCGATAGGTGTGAAAGTCTTCAAGGAAGATGTTGAGACATTGAAAGACCAAGTAACCCTTTGAATTCTAGCCTATTCAGGCTCCCATATTGTTTTAATGAGCTTGGTTTCAGTAAGGGATGATTGCACAAGCAGAAGCTACTAGACCTGCACTCATTAATTACAGATACAACAGGGAAGAATACTGAAAGGTGAAACATAAAATGTTAAAGCTATAACAGATGATTCTTGCTGACTTCATACTGTATATCATGTTAGTTTACGCTCTTTCTCTGTTCTTACTGCTCTTGAGAAAGCTCATCCCTACATTTATAATGGCTGTGTTACTTCCAAGCACAGCAACAAATTCCGGAGCTTGATGAATCGGACTCTGCCTTTCTCACGCTGTACACCCTGTGAAGTTCAAAAACAACCAATAGTCAATTCTTTCTAGTCAGCAATTTTGGGAAAAAGTATGAAATTTTCAATTTCTCTATAAAGCAAGACTAGTGAAATGCACATCTGGATAACTTGAGTCTTTTTGTGTCTTTCAGGGTTCTCTTGATAACTGTTCCATTTGCCCATGTTCTGCGGCTCATTAAATTCCATATCTTATCTGAAAAGCCATGCTCCTCAGGTTGAATGACAGCATATCTGCCTAAGTGCAGGAGATGTCCATGTGGGAAGGGACAAAAATTTCCTTCTGGTTAGGAAATCAGACTAAACCAATTGTGATACCCGAAGAGTTGGTGCAATATTGGGATGTCTCACGTCTCCTATCTCTGTAGGATCTGAACTGCATCTTATCTCAGTCCAAAGAAATGCCAGTTTCCTCACAAAGCTGGAATCTGCAGCATATCAGCTGGAATGAGAGATTTCTGAAATATCATTGATGAGATTTAAGTATGCTGCTTCACTGAAAAGGGCTTTTGCAAAGGAGGAGAGGCTGTCTTTCCAGTGCTGTTCACCTGTTTAGGCAATGGACAGACATAAAAGTCAGAAAGATCTCAAAATGAAAATCTCTGTCATCCAGAAGGCAAAGAAAGGACTAAAATCTGACTTTGCTACTTGCTGTAACCATCTCATTACACCCTCATCATTAGGTCTGTGAGATTTCCTGATGTTCCACACAAACATTTAGAAGACATTGTCTCCATTGCAATGTCATATGAAATTGAATCTTTAAAATCGGGGTAACACAGGCAGACATAGTCTGCAATTGTCTGCAACTTTTCTTGGGCATTGTGATGTGGAACATCTTTGAAATTATTTCCTGCCACCAAGGAGTCCTATCTGGGGTTGTGGTGTACAAAGGGCATTGTGCCTACAACAACATCTCCTACAGAATTAATCATGAGCAAAATCTGAACACGAGTAAATTAAGGAATGGCCAGATTATGGAGACTCATCTGGCTCAGAGTCCTCAAGGCGCAGTGATAAACATCATCTCTGTTGAACCAAACTATTTTGCTAGACATTTCAGGCTCAGGGGGAAACAGTGGTACTGTGCTAGCTCTTGCATTCCCATTCAAAACAGTTACTAAACCAAATGAACCTTCCCGTAATTCTCTGCCACCCTGGCACTAAACTGCATAGAATTATGACTGCACGTTCTTTATCGATCACCACTGATGCGTGTTTGCTGAAAGCTAAAGTGATCCAGGTTTCAGATGTGCATTTTGTGAATTTCTGGACTAAGTTAATTTTCCTTAATAAAAAAGTTCATACAAGGAATAATACCAGTAGCCGGGGAAAAAAAAATCCTCTGTAATTTTAGTTTTTATTAAGTACAAAATCATAAGAAAACCCATAATTTAGACTAATAACAATGAGTTTGACAGTTTAATTTATGTTAGTGAAAGGATCTTTTACCAAATTTTCCTGTTCCTATGTTGAAGCCCTGTAAATTCTCAGTGTGAGTGATAGCAGTAATGGAAGTTGAAACAAAAGGTCTGCAAGATGCTTAACTCAAAAGAGATTGTTTTTCGTACATGTGATCTTGTTATCAAGTAATAAACTTACTGATATTTGTAACTATATTGTCATAACTTTTCCTGCGATATAAAACTAATGCTACAGTCAAATATTGTGGGTTTTGCATATGTTAAGCACATGTTAAGAGAGGCAAGACACTTTTTGTAAGTTATGAAAAATATGCTTGGCTCTCAGGGAAAAAGTGATTTAATGGTATGATAATAAGTCCATCATTCTTCTGTATTGTATTATTTACAATTTTGTCTCTAAAACCTATTTAACATCTCCTGTGTAATTATCCATCTGCAGCTTGCCAAGTCCAATATCATAATTCTGAAACAAGAAAAATCTCAATTATTTTATTTTCAACTATGCAGAAGATGAACAGTTATCCAGCACTCTTGAAAGATTAAAATTAGTAAATCTATTTTGCTTCGTGTTCATTATATTAGCATGTGACAGAAGACCATCCTGGGAACCTTCTTTTTAATTTAAGAATATCTCTTTATTTTCCTGGTTTGATATTTCTAAATGCTGGATACCTTCCTTAATAAAGCCTGATCAACTTCCCAAAATAATTTCAAAGAAAGAAGCAAAAGCCATGAGTTCTTGAAAAGGAATAAGGAATACACTTTAGGCCACCACAACCTATGATTTCTTTTTAAACTTCTTATTCAGTCTATTCTTGTTGATCCTGAAACCTTTTGTTGTCCCATTCATCTTTAGAATAAAGCAGCAAACTTGGTTTGGCCAAGAAAACTTAGTTTTTCCTTTATCTCACAAACCTGTAGTTTCAACATTACTGCACAGTAACCAACAGCCAGGGAAGTGATTTTTTTTATAGAGCATATATAGAGTAATTTCATTCTGCTCCTGCCTGCCAGGGAAGCATACTCATGTCTGTGGTAAGAACTAGTTGACATCTAATACTCATTTTGCATACCCTGACAAAGACAGCAGCAAAACTCAAGGTACCACACCTGTTTCCTATGGAATCCACTAAAATACAGAAAAGTTTTAAGCAAATTTAGAGAGGAACCAATTGCTATCTGCAGGAGAAAAAGATGATGACATTTACAGACATTTCAAAAATAAACCTGAAATACAAGAACTTCCAAGCTGTGGAAATGATGTCTTCATGGTGAAGAAACAGAAGGATACATCAGTAATGCAGATTAATGAGTGACCACAAAGTTGGGCTTTAGAGAGATTTTTTTCAGATTAGAGAAGGTCATGGATTCGAGGTGATGCTGTCGGGACATAAGACCTTTCAAAGAAATGGCCCTAGTTTTGTCAACACAATCTCACAAGTTCATCAAAAAGTTGAAATGGTTTAGTCTGAACGAGTAGTTGCATAATTTTAAAGAAAATCTAAAGTTTTCTAGGAAGTTTTCCTCTTTTGTTTGTTTTTGGATGAGGGTCTGGTCATATTAATCTATTTCTAACTTTTATTTGGGACTATCTAATCTCTTGTTATCTGGAGCGGAATGTGATGACAAGTAATAATATTCATACAGTACAAAACACAAGTGCTTACATTTCCCAGGTTTCAGGCTGCTGTGAATACACCAAGCTTGTTCTGAAATCCCCAAGCTGCCCAGAAGTCAGCTCTGTTGACAGACAGAGGCCTTGGTTCTAATTTTCAATGTATTAATGGGTCAAATACAGATTAATGTAATTGAATAAAATGCACCCAAATCTGAGATAGGATCTATGTGACAAGCTTTTTACACTGCCAGAAGGTAACTCTGGGAGCTACCCTGACCAGGCAAGTAGTCAGCTGCTACAGAACAGAATATTTAACCATTAGAAAGACTAGAATTCAAATAATCTCAAAATGACATAGAGAAATATCCTAAATAGCAGAAAGACCTATCCACAGTGTTTCGTCTTGCTCACTTGTCACAGGCTGCTTTTAGGTGAGCTCTTTATGCCAGCGTACCATTCAACTAGTGTGCAACTTTACATTGTGTTACCACAGCACCTTGAGCTTCTTTAATACTCTAGAATAGGGTCAAGCTTTAATAGTTATCCTGAATTTTGTAAGTACAGAAACTCACCTTATCCCCTCTTATGGCTCTCAGCAAATCAATGGCTTTACTCACTTCAGGAAAAAGTTTTAAAATGTAGTTCCTGTGTGTGCAAAAGTGCATCCATGACTGTTCACATAATTACTGCAATTATGAATGCAATTCAGGTAAATATGCAAGCAAACTACTAGCTAAACCTCTAACTGGTAATTTATGTGTGCCTTTACTCAATTTGCATGGGCAATTTTCATAATTACCTTCCCAGGTTTAGTACATAGATCTCAGGACTCAGTTTACATAAAATCTGACTGAATAACTAATGAAGGACTGATGAAGAATGTACAAGAGGCTGGTGGAATAAGGAAATAGGAATCATATGGAAAGAAAATAAACTAGACAAAGTCAACTTCAGCTTATGCATTAGTCTTTGTTTACATTAGATTTTGAAAGAGGAGGATATGAGTAATATACTAGAAAGGTCGAGTTCCTTCAATTACCCTGCATTCTCCTGTTTTTAATATGCAACATAGCCTTTCTGTTAGTCAAGAAGCACAATGGTTTTCAGACAGACAAGCTGCATACATATAGTGTAATTTACAGTAAGTGAAATTGTCTCACTCTTCATTGAGAAAAGCAGAAGAGTTCCTCATGAATGTAAAGCCAAAACAGGGCCTCAGTAGTGTTTACACATAAGCCACTGGATGAGTTTACAAGTGTCCTCTTTCTCTGAAGAATAAAGGAATCATACTTCACTTGACAGACAGAGCCATTTCAACAGATTATACCTCTGTTGCTACATTTAAAACTTTACTAATAAAAATATCTTGGCTTGTTTGTTTTGCATTTTACAAAGACAAGACAATAAAAACATTTTCAGTGGAAAAGAAAAACATATCCAGATACTTCTGTTAACCTCGATCACTAACTACAAAAAAAGACATTGGCATTGCATTTACATTCTAAATTTCTAAGGAGAAGAGTAGAAAAATACGTACAAAATATGCATGTGTTGTTAGGGAAAAGGAATGATCTTAAAGTGCCTTGTATGGTACTCTCTGTGAAAACTACATCTGATTATGGAAACCTTAAAATCAAGCCCATGCATTTAATTACTTCTCCGCATTTCTAAAGTTGTTTTTAAAGAATTTTAATCCCTACATCTATAATATCTAGGAAAAAAAAAAGATTTAAAACTTTTTAAAATTGTGTATTTAAATTCAGAGAATTTACATACTTATTTTGAAAATTCTGAGCAGCTTCTGGACTACTTTTGAGCTTCTCAACTACTGTTGAGTAAACAGCATCTGCCATAAGAATTGCAGGTCTTTAAGATAGATTGTTTGGATATAGTCATATGTAGAATACTTGCTCCCCATGATAACTCCAATTAATCTTCTGACATTATTAAATTTTACTCCTGCCAGCACTGTGGAGTCAACAAAACCATAATACAGTAAGTGGGGCTCTATTCTTGCTAATAAATGGTAAACTGATAACTGAATTCTCAACCTCTGCCACCCAAAGCAATACCACTCAAGCACAACAGAGGGAAAAAGGCTGACGTAAGAAACAAAAAAACCCAGCAAATCTCTGCTCATAGACAAGTTACGCTTGCTTTGTCTTAAAAGTGTTGCTGAGATGATTCAGTTTGAAAATTACTGACACAAGATAAACATTGCTCCTTATCACACTATATCGGTGGTATTAATAGTGTTCTGAACAATAACTCTACCTTGCAGTGCTTAAAATAACAGATGCTAAATACTATGTTTTAATGAAAAATATTTTGCATGTAAGTAACTACCACTACTAATTAGGAAGTACAACAACAAAAAAATTATGAAATGAAACAAAGAAGTAGTGCTTTCTTTGTTGATGCCTATCATGCTCTAACTGCCTCAGTTTGGAGCTTGGAAAGCTGTCATTGCATCCAGAATGCTTTCCTTAATTTTAGAAAAAGGTAACAGAAGACTTGTAACCAATTAATCTTGATATATTTGCTTATAAGGTTAGTAAAGTGAACTTAGCCGAAATACTTTAGGATGATAAGCATGTTATCAATGTGATGCTCAAGATTTTCAGCTTGTAATTCATTCTTTAATTTCAGGACTAGCAAAACTAAACATGCTCAACAGGCAAACACGAAGACTACCAGGTGCTAACATTTTTCTTTTCCCCAATTGAAATATAGGTGAGTAGTTGTGGCAACATTTAACTATAAGCCATGCTTTTCAGCTCTATCTAATTTTATAACTATTTTGCTTTTAAGGTTTTTTTCTCTAATACCTTATTCCACGCTATTGAATAACATGAATATTACGACAGTATCCTAGGACTAAAATTCTGGAATACGTATATTAAAATTCTGAGTCACATTAGAGCATCACTTTATTGCAGAATCGTATGGAATTTCTAAACTTAGTGGCTGTCAGTTCTGATAATCTTTATAGTCTGATTGGACCACTGTGGCTGGCAACTACTGTGAAAATCTTAACTGACATTAAAGAAAATATTCTGGTTTTATTGAGAACAATTTACCAAGAGACATCTCCCTTTTACTGCTCTCTAGCAAACCCAAATGCTGTAATTAATACCGTAGAAAGTACATCAGGAAAAATTCCCCACCTGACAGGAACTATCACAATCTACAAAAAGAAGAATTCATACAGCCTTGCACCTGAGAATGATCCTTTACAGTACACTGATTTTTTTTAACATGCAGATTCGATTCAGGAACAGAAAAAAAATGCCCTTTTTTTCTTTCTTTTGAGGTTGACAGGATTCAAACCAGGGCTACAGTTTCCCTATATATTTTGAAATATTGATCTTAGTGATTTTCTTTCATAATGTGTGGACATCACATATTCATAACTGTTTTGCTGAAATACAAAGCCCTTACCTCTCCCACACAGCGTAAGCAATGCATTTCTTAAAGAACCAGGACAAAAAAATGTACTTTAAAAGCTACATTCTATGATTTCAATCCTTGTAACAATAAAGTTCCTGTGTTTTCCTATGGCAGAGATAAATGTATTTCAGCACTTAACGTAAATAGGCTTAACGTAAATAGGCTGCCCACAGAGATGGTTGAGTTGCCATCCCTGGACGTGTTTAAAAGGCAGGTAGATGAGTTTCTGAGGGACATGATTTGGTAAGTGGACAGGTATGGTTGGACTTGATAATCTCAGAGGTCTTTTCCAACCAGATGATTCTATAATTCTATGACTCTCATTAAATTAGGAAGATTATAAATACAAGAGAATATTTAAAACCAGTTATGTATAAAATAATATATACTGATATATGATTCAATTATATCCCATTCTAAAGGTAAGGAAAAAAACAGAAGTTTAATAACTAAATTTAATCCTGACTTTAATGAAGAATTCAGCAGGTATGATGTAACTGTGTATTTTAACGAGAACATGTTGTTCTTTTAGAGTACATCTGTGATGTCACTTACACTAGGAATAACAGTAAAATACAGTAAGTAGAATTAGAATGTAGATTGCAATTTCTGTTTTCCTGAAAACGATTTATGTAGCAGATGTTCACTGAAATAAGTGCCGTGCTACTTAGCCTTCTGAAACTGTTGAAGGAACAAGCATGCAACCTGACTGCTTTCTAACTTGTTCCTCCCAAATCGTACCACGTAGACGGACCCCAACAATCTATCCATGTGTCCTTCTCAGAGGTGTGGATACATGATGCATGGCTTTGGGTTGTTTTCCAGTGTAGTTCTGAGATGGCAGGTCTGGCTAGTTAACTTGTGAGGATTTTCAAAGCTTGATCTCATTTAACATGCTTAAGAAGCACAGCCTCACTGAACTGTATATGAATCAAGAAGCTAAGATACACTTGGGCTACCAAGGCCTCAAAAAGTCAGGATCTGAGCTTCTATGCTATATCATATCAACATGATCCCCAAACATAACTCACATTTAAACGTACACATTGATTTCCACTGTTATATATGATTTTGCTTGGCTTTAATAGTAAGTCTAAAATATTCTGCAAAATGAGGTCTTGTATGTTTAACTTCAAGCTACTGCCACTGATGCCCATGTCTAGACTTCTGTTTAGAACCAGAACTATTCTCACTGTCTTTTAAATGTGAAGCTGCTTTTCCTGCCTCTTTGTGCACTGTTTTTTGCATATATTTCACATTAGCATATTAGCAGAACACGTTAGATGCCAAAAGTGAAGCCACATTCTGATCACCACCAAGCTTCACAGTGAAGTAACCAACTACAGGTCATGGTCCAAATGGGTGCAAGAGACTTCATGTGTCTCGAGATTTACCACATTCCCCTTCAGGAACCATTGTCCCTGAAGCAGGCAGAGAGATGATTGCTCCTAGGGGTGCAAAATGCCCTCTCCAGACATCTGAGAAAACATTTCTGTTGGTTTCAGTCAGATCTCAAGGGATGTGGTAGTGCATATATATAGGTATTCTTGCCTCTTTCCCTCCTTCCTCTTTGTGAACCCATAGTGTTAGTTACAGTCAGCAATTTCAAGCAACTTTCTTTCAGATGGATATATTAAGAAAACCGAAAACAAAACCAAAACCTGTAACAAACCCCAGGTTTCTACCTCAGTGAACAAATTCTTGCAGTGTCAGTATGGTCTTGCCTATCAATTTCTTCATTAGAGGACACCTGACAATGAATTTGAACAACAGTTATGTTTGTTTGATAAAACAAAAAAATTCTTAACTTTTTTAACTTCTGTGCCAAAAATGTGCTTCTGTGGCAACAGAAAATTCTATCATCTGCTTCCAGAGTGGAAAACACTGAGCAGATGAATCATTTAAATGCAATGTTAGGTGTATGATTGCCATATTTTGGTAATTTAATTTTTAAATTTAATTCCTTTTTCCAGATCAATAAAAGGAAAATATTCTTCCAGTTACATAAATAATACAATAAAAATTTCAAATAAATTTTAAAAGAAATCTGTTTTCACTTTGAGTTTGCAATGAATATTTGGAAATGGTAATTATAGAACTGTGAAAACTAACTTAAAGTTCAAGATGACATGATTGGCACAATAAATAATTGGTTTGTCTCTACTTAATCTACTTTAATGTAAACAATAAATCTTCTCTTAAATAAAGATTGTGTGAATCTTCATTTATCTTTTATGACAACAGAGTCAAGATTGCAGCTTAATGAATGGAAAGAAGTGACAAGGTCAGATTTAAAAGCCTCAAAGGTCAAACTTCTGACATCTCTGAACACTGAAAAAAACCTAACATGGTAATTACTATTTTAGTCAGGTCACTGATGTCTATTTTTTATTTCAATCAGAAATGGAAAAAATCCTCATAATTTAGGAATTTAATAACCAGCCCTTGTTATAGTCTGTAACATGACAGAGGAAAATAAAGGATAAAGCAATAAGAATTCCATTTGAGACCTCACGTGCCTATTAAGTAGCCAGCGTATATCCACACCTGGGAAGTGTTTAGGCAACAAAGCAACAGTCTCTCCTAAAACAGAGACATTTCCTAACTTTGAACTTAAAGTATTTCCAAGGATTCCTATGCCTAAGTCTTCACAGCTTTGGTGAACTTACAAGTAGTCCTGAATCTTTGCAGACAACAGGAAGATAAGTTCTGATAAAGATTCTAGAAGGCCACATGATTTTATTTTACATATGCATTGATTTTTGCCCAAATGGAAGACCTCTGTCATCTAACAGGGTTATTCATAGATTCAAAGACTTGATCGGGGTCATTAATAACAATAGTAAACTGATCATCATTCCAATAGGGTTTGACAATGGCTTTTTTTCAAAGTGGATACTAATGTATTGATGCCTCTGAAGTTCATTACAGCAGTAATAAATCATTAGCCTCTAGAAAATGATTTATAAGTTGGTTAAAATGCATTAGAATGGACTGTCAAGCTACTCTACTGAGATGATAAGGCTGGTACTAAGGAGGAATTTTTTTTCAGGTTCTCTAACCAAAATGGTGATGACTCAAAGTAATCGTATCACAAAGCCAAAAATAAAACAAATCACTGTAATAATTTACTTTAATAGCATGTCTCAATCTTCATAAAGGGTGAGTGAATTTTACTTTGAACTGCTAGATACATTCCTTTTATTCACTGCTGGCAGCAAACTCTTAACCTACAAAGTTCCAGTGCTTTATCCAAAAGAAGTGTGTTGTGTGTGTAACTATGGTTACTCTGCAAGGGTGTCTGTGCAATAACATTTTATTATAACGTATAAGTAGTCTGTCAAGCATGCAGTGCTAAGCCATAGATTAGTAATGATAATATCACAAGAAGTACATGGGCCACAACTTGATACTCAATGTTTGTTATGCAAATCTGTTACTGTATTACAAACACTACTGCTAGTTACTACTTAAGTAAACTACAGCTCAGACCTATCAATATGCAACTACAGAATGTTTTTACTTTCACATATGATTTTAATTAATAGCCATTGCATACAGAACTGTCTATTCATGATGACCAGAAAACTTCATATTAAGTCCAACTCACATGCTTCTCTGCAGCAGCACTGCAGCAGTGCTTGAGTCACTATGTTAAACAGGGTATCTTAACCAGTCCCCTGCCCGCTTCATGCACGCAATATCATCCACAAGGGGCTGCATAAGCCTGGTATCTCATGTTCTGTTTCGTTCTTGTGTGCTGTGACTATTTCATGGCCACACAGCACAGGAGGTGTACATAAAAGTGCACAGCCACACAGGGTAAGACAGGACGACGGGCCCGTCATCTGGAGGGGAGCTGGCATTACGCACTCTCCCTCTGGGGCAGTGCACAGGATGACAAAGATGGGCTGAAAGAGGCACAGGAGGTCATACTTCTTCTTCAGCCTACATGCCGATTATTAAAGCCAACAGGCGGACAGCCATGAGTGCTGTGGCTCTACATTTAAAAAAAAAAAAGGCTCTGGGAAGTGTTTTGTGAGCTGTTGGGACATGTGCCACTGCACAGTCACCTCCCCTTCCTTCTTTTTTGCATAGTGTTGTTCCTAAATGTCAGAAATAAGCCCCAAGTGATTTGTCTTTACCCATTTGAGCAGTCCATGCTTGAGCATGTAGTTCTTACACAAGGAGCCCTTCAAGATTAAGTACATTAAAGGCTTGTCTGTAATGCCAGGAATAAAATACAATAATGTCTTCTGGAAATACATGATAAGAATTACCATGAACCCTACAGAACACAATAACGTGTTATCCTCTCAGCGTAATTCAATTATAAGTGTGCATTGTATAAGGGCCATGAAACATTAAGGGCCAGATATTCAAAAGGCCAAGTCTGTACATTTACAAGCTCAATTTTGTGTTTGCAGTCTTAAATGGGAAGAGTTGTGCCTCTATCTAACTAATCTGGCTTTCATAAGGTATCATTACAGGTAGAAGTACTTTGGAAATAAGACTGCCTGCAAACAAAAGAATAAGGCCCTCTGAATAGCTTTGAATAATAGAGTTAATGTCACTAATGTTATAAGCTAATTTCTCTCTTTGTATTTGCTGTGGAATTCCTACAGGCCAGATCTACTTTCTTTAATTTGTAAGAAATTCTCCACAGAAGGATGACAGGTTCCTCCAAATGCAGAAAGAAAGGGGTGTGCATTTAGTCAAAATTACAGCAGGTCTATGGAATTTTTAATTGCGAATTAAAAATGCCATTTTTTCTCAGACCACCCAACATGGATGAGTAGAATTAAAACATCCCACTGACAATTAAGTCCTAAATAAGCATTTGGTGAGAAGCAGAAAATATAACCTTAAAATATGATCATCTTACTCTCAGTTAACATTTCACTGATGTATTTTAAAAAGCTTTTCCTCCACAGAGGCAAATGGTAAAATAAGGATGCCAAAAGAATAACTAAACACTTATATTAACAAAGAAATCACCAACTAACCAACCAACATGGAAGTCTTCAAAAAGCTACGGAAATACTTTTAAAAACTCTAAAAATGACAGCATCTCTATTAGAAATGTCAGTTGAAATTCTCTGATTCTAGCTGGTTCCAGTCAATGTGTGTTTTTTGGAAAAAACCCTAGGTCTTTTACATTGCTATGAAATTACCTCTCACAAATAACCCTTCAGCTATCCTAAGTCAAGGCTATACTTTTAATACCTGATAAGTATAAATTATGACAAAACAGAACAAATTACCAGTGGCCAATACAACCTTAAAATCACATAAGAGGAATTTTCACCCATTCGAGACATGACTCACAACTTGCAGGCCAGGAAAATAATTACCTTTAGTACAATTAAAGCAGTGTAAGGTCACACCAGTCTGTACCTGGTAGGAACAGTAGCCAAAATTTGCCTGGCTCTGTGCTGCTGCTGCATCTAGATACAATTCTACCAAAACAAATCTTTCTCTTGGCATTCTGCTTATGTCTAGTCTTTGCAAATGAGTCTGTGACAGTTCTCACTTCCTGCCGCTGGATTGCTCCTCCAGCTAGGTATGGACAGGTTAGGGGGCTTGTATATACACTGTGTGAGTTGTAAAGTCTTAACAAAAATATCCTTATATACAGCGGGAAAAAAACCTGTGGCAAAATAGGCAATAATCTTGCTCACTGCATGAACGCTTCCCATAAACCAAGACAATAAATAAGAACTTGTTCTGATGCCAAAGTCAAAGTTCTGGTATGGACTTGGGTTGAAAACTTCAGTTAAACTAAAAAGGAAGCAAAGAGATGAAATGCCTCCCTATCCTCATCCCCTGTGCTGTGAAATTTTTAATGAAGCTAAATCAAAAGAAGTACAACATCCTATGCATGCTCCTTATTGCACAAGGAGTATTGCAAGCAGTACAAGGAAATATTACCAACAGAAGAAAATCTAAAATACTCCAGGACTAATGAAATGCAACTTATTTCCCCAGACCTAAGAGTACTGTTTACTTCCTCCAGCAGACTGAAGAATGAGGAGTCGTGTGAAAAGATACTCCAACAAAACATCTTCTTGAATTAAGAATGAGTCTTACACCAGCATTACAGGACAGCCCTCCACCTACTCACAGTGACCACCACAGGCCCCCATTTTGCTCTTCTTCTTTGTGAAGCAGTTTGCAGGATCTCCTTCATAAGCACATTTGATTCTTGTGCATGTCCCCGGGCATTTTTGACTGCCATGTGCTCCTTTCTGCTGCTGCTATAAACCTAATAGTCCCTCTTCTTGGACAACACAAGCAGCAGAATTTTTGTTACCCTGTCCTAAGCCTGCACTCCTTTTGATGGGGATTTCCTCGGTGGCACATACAGCCTAAGGAAAGGAGGAATGGTCCACGAGCAGAAGTGTGTAGGTATACACTAAGACAAAGCATAGAGCAGAGCTACAAAGACAGTGCAAAAACTTGAATGTTTTTATACCCCATTCTTTACAGAAGGGAAAATTTTGGACTTTATACTCTAACACAGATGTTTAACACCACCTCCTTCAAGAGGAATATGCTTCTGCAGTGGTTGGGTGATAAAAGACATTTATCTCAATCTTCTCTGGAAAACTGACAATGAACGAGGATGAAAAATTCTTGATTAAGACCTGGGAAGCAGAGACTGACACAAATTTATGGGCTTTTTTATAAAACCTGTATTGTTTGGTGTTGCGTTTTTTTTCCTACTCAAATAGATACAATAAAAATAATCCTTCAACTCAAATTCTGCAGTGAGGAAGAATACATAAGCAGAATAGCTTCTCCTTTCTCAAACAAAACAAAACAGGTATAAGGTTAAGAAAAATGCATTAACTTTACAATAAGAAGTGTAAACCAGATAATTTATTTGTACAAGGGATCCATAATACGGGATTTTTACGTACAAAAGACTTTTTGCTAACTGTATTTTTAATTCTACCACTCTATTTTCCTCCTGTTTCCAAAAACTTACTAAGCACTGGTAATGCAGAAGAACACATTTTCCCCCATTTCAGAGAGAGAGATTGAGGTAGAGATAAAAAATTCTCCAGCAAATGTAAAATCCAAGATAAGAGCACTTCCATGCACAATGAAGGTTCTACCCGAAGTCCTCAGAAACACTGCAAGCTTCTCCAAATATTTTAATGGGGTTTGATTTGTGACCTAGAAATCCCAGAAATAGCTTTCTCTGTCAGTCATTAAGTCTTTAATCTGATCACTTCTTTCATCAGTCACTTTAACCTGTCTGTGTTTTTCATACTGCCACTCTGTCAGAAGAACTACGTACGTGGATTTGATGGAAAAGCTATGGAAGTATAACTTCTCTGAAGGATCCTTCAGCAATTCACCAGAAACATCATGTTCCCATCCTCTACTTAGTGCAGCAGGCAGCACTAAGTGGTTAAAGGTGGAAATGCACACGTTATGAAAATATCTTAACATGATTTTTCAACTAAAAGTAGCTTTGAAGCTTGCATACATCTCTAAACCTGAAGTTTCAGGGGTGGGAAAGACCTCACACTCACCCTTCATACTATCAATAAGTGTTCTTCATTATTATGAAAGGCAAAGAGATTTTCACTTGATCTTCTCTGTCACACCCAAGGAATCATATCTCCTGTCAGATATGTATATATGTTATTGTCAACTAATATTAATACAAAGGCAGAATTCAGTTCTATCATTAGTAAATCCATGTTTGACTGATACTCTCTTACTCTGCATGTATATGAGCAAGTACAAATAAATATTATGATTTACATTTCCTAGTAATATCCATATAGCTACCTGAAATCCCATCTCTATTTAGGCAATTTAAGAAACTTATACAAATAATTGTTACTATATGCACAAAATAGACAGACAACCTATACAGACTGATCCTGAGCTGAAACAGGAAAATCCAATCCTATTTGAAAAGCACATGAAATATCTCAGTAGGTAAATGGACACTAAGCTTCTGTGTATTGGAATAGCTGCTTTTCAGAACTTGCCATGGGCAGTTCTTCCGTGCTTCTGCTTACGGTCATTATGTCAGATTTTAACCCATACCCTCAACCACGCTTGAGACTGTGTTTAAACATTTTTATCTACTGTATATCTCCTTCTGATGGCTAAATTACAAGCAGCCTCTTAAACTGATATTTTAAAGGACTTGGCATAAACCTAAACAGCAATTGCAAAGATGATAGGAGAAAAAGTTGTCTTTAACTAAAACTGGAGGTATTAAGACCCTTAATTAGTATGTATGTTTGCAAGAATTGCACTGAATTCAATTTTTCAAGAGTTCTTCATTTACTAGTGAGAATAGTAAAACTGTATTAGCTACCAAAGAGCCAAACAGCATTCACTGCCTCTCTGATCACTATCCAGAATTTCCCAATGTTTTCTGATTAGTAATGCAGCATTTCTTGGCATGTCTGTGCAAACTGAAAAGAATATCACAAGGTGGTTTTCTTGGCTGTGACATTCCCAACAGACTGTAGCATGTGTCAACAGAAAAACCAGAGTGACGTGCCTTCCATTTAATCGACAGATGTATTACATGTCAGAAAACAGCAAAAATACCCTTTTTAATGTAACTTCTAAAAAGATTTCTAAAATTTGATCTATGAAACAATTCAACAAAATAAACCATATTCGCTCATAATGAGTTGGACTGTATTTAGATTACTTATTACATAAAGATCATTATCCTTGATATAAAACTGTCACATATTAAAAAAGACCCTATATGCAGATAAAGGTTCCCCAGAGAGTTTCTCAAACCCACATCATATTCCAGAGCTCTGTATATCATATTTAGGGCTTTTAAGTTAACCAGAAGTAATACAGGAGTACATGCAATCAGACAGCTCGTTATTGACTTTGCTTCTGAAGAGGCTTATGTACATTATTTATTCAGGCAGCTGTAAGAAAGAGTGCTCTTATGCAACATGCTCCACATTTGATAGATTCATATAAAAGTATCCAGTGGTTACATCAGTGAGTTTGGTCAAATCACACCCTGGTTTTATTATATTCATGCAATAATGCATTAAACATGTTTCTCTGATATAACGTTCTTTTGGAAGACGGCCACAACCAAAGCACTGAAGCAATTTTGTGATTACTGCTAGGTTTGCACACAAATGCATATCTTGAGTCCTCTTCTCATGCCATGTATGTCTGGACATTTCAAAAAACAAGTCTTCTCTACTGCTTTAATTTTGCTCACTGCTTTATAGTAGCCGAGGCTTTGCAAGAGTGGTTAGTTCCTTGTTCATTAATTCTTGGTGATGTGCAACAATAGACAGGATTGACTGTACGCTCTCCAGCTGGCACAACTGTACATTTTCATAAATTACATTTATCTAATTCCTTGTATAATGTAGCTCTGAGCAAGAAACACAGAGATGGAACTCTACCTTTTTCTACAAAGCATGAATAATGATTATTTCTTCGGTGAGTGTTTGTACATTATTGTTTTATTAGATCAGTTTCACAAAAGAAAGATGGCACCACGGATGCTATGCTAATTTTTAACATACTATCAAAACCTGGCAAAATTATTTATCTCAGGTTATTAATTTATCATATATTTAACCTAAATTTATTGTCCTAGTTTTGTCGTCTTCCTTTAAGTCAACATCTGTGATGTGTCCTAACTAAAACGTGGACAATCTTCCTGATGGATCAAATCTAAAACTTTTACTTGTCCACTCAATCTAAAAGACTCAAATACACCAGTACAGCTGGTCTAGAGAAAAAAGGTCAGAAAAGCTATTTTTGAAATATTTGCCAGTCGTTTAAGATTTTCTACAGGACTACAATTCTTTTTTTGAAATTGCCAATAGTTCCAGGTGTCTATACATTTATTTATATTTTAAAATTTTCATATAAAAAGATCATAAATTAAATCCTCCAAAGAATACTGAATAGTGGAACAGGACACAAAAAGTAATATTGCTACTAAAACATTAGAATCACAAGTAGAAAAGAAACAAACTTCTGCTCTTCTATGGGTATGAACCGAAACAATAGAACATAGTAAATGAGCATGAAAATATCTCCTTGAGAAACAGTATTACTAATCCAGCAGTTTCAAGTCAATAATCTCCTCATAGCACCTTAATACTAATAACAAAATAAATTATCTGTTTAAATGGAACATTTAGTCTGCATTCAATACAGCCTTGTCATGTTGACACTAGTAAGTTAATAAACAAGTGGGTATTAAATTAGACTACAGGAATAAAATACACACTACTTGAATCATCTAAGGGGAAAATACATATTTTCAGTCATCATTTCAAATTGTTAAAAACCCATTAGACAGTAAGATCACAGTAAATACACAACTTCAATATGCTCTAATCTGTGCAATTTATGAGATTTAAGCAAATATCAGTGAGAGTTTTAATTTGGATCTCCCAACAGCTAGACAGGATTATTGTGAGTGTAATAGTTTTATGTTCAAGTGGGATTCTGCTGTATTAAACTCTTTGTTAAACAAATCAGTCAAGCTCTCTCTCTGGAATTTTAATTTGCACCTTTGTAGAAGATGAGCAGTGTTTCACTTTTAATGTTTGATTATCAGCACGTACTTTAAAGCAGCAAGATCTTACCAGCTAATACAAGCTTCTTTTCCTTTTCATGAGCTGAATTATATTGTAGCCCAAAAAAGTTATTGTTGCCTTCAGATATGTATCTCCAAGGGCATTTAATTTGCAGTAAAAAACACTCTGTAAAAATTGTTGCCATGTTGTCAACTAAACTAAAATCTGTTTTCTGTTAGGCTGCCAATGTTTCCTGTCATGTGAACCACAACAGCCCCATTCTTTACCAATAGCAGTCAGTAGCAGTCACTAGCTCTCAGCACTATCACCAGAATGGGTCTGCACACAAAAATACAAGTCTAAAAGTTCTACGACAAGGCAGGCCACTGCAAATCCCTTCAACTTTGTTAATGCTATCAGTCTGTTTCACTCTGATTCTTTCCATT
This sequence comes from Dromococcyx pavoninus, assembly GCA_033558185.1. Lineage (NCBI taxonomy): Eukaryota > Metazoa > Chordata > Aves > Cuculiformes > Neomorphidae > Dromococcyx > Dromococcyx pavoninus. Next base: position 86,047 of record JAUMJL010000935.1, read on the forward strand.
CAGGTAGGCAGCAGTTAAATGAGCCATCTTATTTCATCCCGATTTTTAGATTTGCTTTCTTACTCTAACTCCAGTTCAGAAGTTGAGAAACTCTTCTAAGCCAAGAAGCAATTCTCCATTGCTTTGGTGACCCACTCATTCCTTTCAGCTGCCACTGAGGCTCATCACGAAAACTGCATGCATGCCACCTCGTTTGCTTTGCCAGAAAATGCAATGGCGGCTCCAAGTTGCGACAAGACTCGGCATTCACACAGACCCCAGGGCACCACTCGCAGGGGATTATGATCTACTGAGTCACGGTGCGACAGCAGGGTTACAGTCTCTTCCCACCCCAGTGTTCGCATGGGAGTCAAACTATTTTAATCAGTGAAGCAACCTCTGCACCCTTTTAAAGATCTCTACTAAATTGTGTAAGAACAATTATGTCACTGTCTTAAGTCTCACAAGACAGATTAAAATACTGTAGAATAATAATAGCTAATCATTTGGGCATTCCTATGGGTACAAAACCAAAAAAGTTAAGTTCTTGCTCTAAATAACGCTGTGCAGATGCCTAAGTTTTGGTCTCATAGATCCGGGTGGATATAGCAGATATTCTGGAATGGGCAAGCCTCTCACTCTCTGTCTTTTGATCTCTCTTTGTCTCATGTCCTGAGCAGACAGACCTGATTCTCAGAAAATATTGCCAATAAAAGATTAATCAAAACTGATTTATTCCCCTTGCCTCAACTTTGGTTTCAGTCTTCTAGCATTTTCCAGTGAAAACCTTGTCTGCCAAAAATGCTCATCCGACTGTGGCTGCTGCTGAATGCCTGGAGAGTGTCAGTGAAAAATTAAATACCTCCTCACTGTTGGATGGAAGCCTACAAAGAATGTATTTTTAGCCCAGAAACAAGCAGACAGTGAATGCTAGGTGTGAACGTGCAACTTCTGACCTTCTCTGAGACATGTCCACCATACCATGTGGGAAGAGAGGAGGCAAGCTTATGTCAGTCATGGTGAATCCACGAGATCAGTTCAAACCTCTCTTCTTATTCACCTCATATAGGCTAACTCTCTCAAACTTTCTTTCAAAGGTAAATTTTAAGTCCTAGCTAATGTCACTCTTAATTAGAAATGAGTAACGACATATCTTATATAAGATTTTATTCCTGACTTCAAAAGGAGCTACCTAGGTTTGTTTGGCGTCTTTACTTTGAAGAAAATGTCTTTTATTACTTATTTTAGTACAACACATTAAAATCAAATATCTCCTGTAGCAAAACGATTCAAGTCTCTGGAACTCAAATAATTTTCTAATAAAAAATGCATGAGACAAATAAATGCACTTTATGTTCCACAAGAAAAGGCAGTTTCAACAGGCTAATGCTCAGAGAAAATTCATTTTATCAACCAGCCATTTCATTCTTTGGTGCTGTTACAAGCTCCTCGCAGTTGCTAAGCAACCATAATTCATCCTACCTTTTAATGGATACTCTGCTACTGCTGAGAACATTAAGGTGAAGAGAATAAATGCCTTGGGTGAATCTTGAAATCTTTCATTATGCATGTCATTCTATTTCTGTAATGCTATAATGCTGAAATGTTTCTGTGGCAGGAAACTGAGTTGTGGTAATTGCATATTCCACTCATATATGTTTTGTAAGCAGAGCAGCACGTACTTGTCTAAAATGAGCTATTTCTAACATGATTGAAATTGGACTTTTCTACTTCTAAAGGTAGTAAATAAATCTGAGGAAAAAAAAGAAGAATGAGTCTGAAGTAAAATGTCTTGAAATTTTCAGCAAGAGTGACAAAATCCTATGGCATAAATTGAAAGTAATCAAACAGGCTTGATTATAACACACACTGGTATGTGAATACATGGTACACAAATTGAAAATGCAAAAAACACAATAAAGAAACCATATATCCTGTGCAACTTGCACCTTTTTAAAACACATGATATTCAAAGACAGATACATGTATGCTAGATCAGGCACCTCTCTCTGGTTTCAGCTGAATGCAAACAACAAATATTCCATGCATTGCCCTCCTTGTCGTTTAGGGCCTTTTCTCTTCTTGAGAAATACTTCCTTATTCCAGCCAAGGGGGCACCAGCATGAATATGATTTCACAATTAGGTTTGTATTTTCCAAATAAATAGTAAAGACAACATAAGGTAAGATAGACTGCTCAGATACTTTCAATGATAGATAGCACGACAAAACCCTAAGATGGATTTGTTTCTATGGATTCAACCTCCATTTCTGATCCTGATTATCTTCTCTTTCCCACCTGTGTATACTAGGCGATGTGCTCTTAAAAAAAGCAGCTAGTTGAAGATAAGACATGAATTCATTTTTCCTCGTTTTGAACACTACATGCAGGTTTATATTTCATTCATTTAGAAAAATACAATTAGCCTTGGAGAGAAATTGGTTACATTTTTTCTATGTACCTTTTAACGACACTTTACGTGTAGGGGCCTGTCATTGGAAACACTAAGGGACAAGCAATATTTTCAGTTCTCTTCCTCAGCGATTTACAGCACTCCTCTACCAGAGGCTGGTGACCTCAAACTCATCTTGAAATTGCATGGACACTAATTCTGCATTGTGCAGGGAGGACCAGTCAGAGAGCTCTTACAGCTCTATCTGTTTTGATATTGGAAATGAAGGACAAAGCAAAACCTTCTGCTTATCCTATCCAACTGTTGTTGAGGAGCATTTAAAGTTACTTTTGTTAATCTAATTTTTTACGACTGCTGAATTTCTGAATATTTTAGCAATACACTTCTTTCATTATATTGAATGCAGGCGCAAGACCTCTTTCTCTGAGAAACCTTTTGAAATCTGTTCCTCAGGAAAGCAATCTGGAGGAAAATGAAGGGGAAGCTCTTGCATATATGCACACATGAAAAGAAGAAACTGATGGGATTGCAGTATGGAGTTAAGAGACATCAATCTACTCTAAAGTGATTATGCTTGTTGAACAGCACAAGGGGAATCCAACACATAGCAGTAACAGGAAAAGTACGATAGAGGTAAGAGGTCCCAAATCAAGGATAATGCAAATATATGCATAAATATGTCAAACCAAATTATTCCTATTTCTTTCTTCTTCTCGTGTTCATACAATTCCACTTTCCACTAAAAAAAAGCACACTTGACTTTTCTTTCCCCCCTCTTTAAAAGCATACTTCTCTTTCCCCCTCTTTTCTTCTCTTTCTCTCCTTATTCTTTTGTCTACTACCAGTGACACGAAACCAGAATCTATGTTTTATAACCATTGCCTGATTATTTTCCAGTAAGGAAAATGTTATCTTTCCTCAAACCACTGATGTTTCCTCCAAACACAGACACTGAAGTAAAAGGGTGAGATAAAAGAGCAGTAGCTTAACTGTCTCATTTTCAAAGACTGTTTCACCCTTGTAAATGTAATTTGCTGATGCAAATAACTCATTCCCTTCACTCCAAACATTTGCTATGCACAGTTTCATTAGTGGAGTCTGCATTCACCTGAGGAATGGCTCAAAAATTGTCTTTCAATAATTCTTCTTGTTCTTTTCTGCTACTTAGAGGATGGTGATCTCAGTGAGTAGCTATAGCCTGGAAAAGTCTTAGAGAGTGGAATACTGAAACACTTTGGACTCTTCGTATTTTCCTACTTAGGTTATCAAAACTATGGGAACAAATAGTGGACTTCCACATAGGAATAACAAATGTGGAATTGTAGCAGTCATGCTTCAAAGTCTTCCTGAAAACTGCTTTGTTATATTTCTTGGAATCACTTGATCACATAGGAAGATGGGAAAATCCAAGGCCTTGTATCACCTTAAATTTTAATATCTTAGGCACAGCAATACCATGAATGCTATTTATATGTTTTAAAAGCTCCATTACTTTCTCTTGAAATATTTAGTTGAGAATCAGATACATACCTAATGTTGATTAAATTTACCATTTCTAAAGTTAAGAACATTTATGCTTAGATAATTCCAATGTTTTTCTGGTGCAAAACAGCTTTGGCCTATGTCTTGCGGTTTTGACAAGGGTCAAAAATAACACAATAAAAGAATGCAAAATTAATATTTTAAGCTTCTCTGCGAAGTAAAGAAAGAGTAAACATAATATCATTTAACAAAGTAGGAAGAGAACAGCAAACTGAGACCTAACCACTGGAAGGTCACAGCCAATAATGTTTCTGCAAAGAGAAATGGGCTGCAGAAGCATCAAATGCAAATTACTGTTTGCTGGAGAATTTTAATAGAGTTCTACGTCACATTATAAAATGTTTAATTGTAACCCCATTTTAATAACACCATCTGATTAAATGAAAAGACGCCTTGCTGATCGCAATTACAATCTGTCAAACTGCATATTTATTTACAGTTTGGTTTTCTAAAACCCTAAGATAAAAAAAGGAAACTATTTGGCTTGTCAGCAAACTATAATTATTGTGTATCCTTCTGTCAGTTTCTGCATAAAACTTTTGGTTCTAAAATGGATCTAATTACAACTACAGCAACATTTTTATAAATGCTGGCTTTCCTCTCTTCCCCCTTTCCTCCCTCTTCCCCTCCCTCCTTCATCAGTGAATTCTTTATTGCAAACTCAGGAGGAAAAACTTCTAAGTAAGGAACATTTGTTTCTATATTTTATCTTCTCTATCCAAAATTATTGTTAGAATATAGAAGGCTATTCAATGTAAATATTATTGATGGCAGTGCACCTTCCTAGCACTGCATTGAAGTAAAGCTATGGGATTAAGACTCTATTGTTTTTTGTCTGCTTTGGCATTAATGACTTGAATATCAGTTGAAAAACACTTTCCAAGTATATCATGTAGTTCATTTTGTACAAAGTCTATTTATTGTAATTTATAACCTTTCACAAGAAACAATTTGCCAGACAAACAAGAAATAATTCCAAATGTCTGAACACCAGTGTATGTATCAACCAGTTACAGAAATTACATCTCAAAGAAAGGTCTATTAAATCATCCAGCCCATCTCCCAGCCAGGGCAGGATTTTCCCTTACGTGTACCTTCCAGTGTTTTAACACTACCTGGCAGACTATTTGGATGACATTATGAGGGTTTTTTCTAACCTTCACTCGTTGCTTATTTTTATCCCATTACTTGCAGTCACAATCCTTAAGTATCATAAACATCTATTCCTTCGGCCTAACTTTCTAAGTAGTGGATGATGATAAATAAATGTATATATTGAAAACATGCACATAAATAATTTCATAAAAAGACACACTATAGCTGAACCTTCAAGAAGAGTTATTTTTCTCAGCTATTTTTCTATTAGGCTATGACCTAATAGAATCTGGATCATGATCACATGCTAATAAGATTTGGGAAAAGCTGATTATTTTTCTACTGTTTCTTAAATGGTCAAGTCAGCTGTGAACCAAAACAGTCTGAGTTAATATACATCCTCTTGATTATTTATTTTCTAGCTGCTCTGTCAACATCTACTACCTATCGTTCATTCTTAGATAAATACAGATTTTACAAACATAAATATACGCATATATAAGTACACTTTAAAGATACAAATAAATAAAAGACAGTTGAAAAGATAAAATGGTCTGCATTAATTTCTACTGACTGCTGGGTTTATGTACACAATAAAGTAGCCGAATTTTTAAGGGTGAGTGCCTGTACCCAGAGTTTGCCTGAGGAGCCTGTGCAGTTGTCATTACAGGAATTCTCTAGGAAATAAGTTAGAAAAAAAATCTGTCTGAAATGACAAACATATGGAGTATCCCTCTTTGAGGGAGATGACCTTTTAAAGTCCTTGCTTGGACTAGACTAAGGGAGGGACCTTAGGATTCCTTCTGGACCAATTTCTGTAATTCGAAAAATAACACAACATTAAGGCTGCACTAAGCCAGGATCCAAGAGGTCTGGTTACTCATGTAACTTTTTCCTGTAGTGCAGCTTTGCTACATTGTCTTTAATTAAAGATAAAATAATAAAACCTGTTTCAAAACAGCACATTTTCACTCTTGAGTCTTGCTACACCTTGCATTAGTTTTCCAAATGTTACAAGGAAAAACATTTCAGAATTATGACAGTAGAGCGTGGGTCATTATTGACAAAGACTTTTGCTGACACACTCTTAATCTGATATAATCTAAAATGTAAATTTTCACAATTTATGAACAAGTGAAAGCATCTGCTATAGGGCAAACTTTGTTTCTGTTGAAACTCTGGGAATACCCCTACTAGAGCTACACAGGATCAGCATTAGGCCAGAATATTTCTGAAAAATCCCACTGAAATTTTCAGCCAGTCACAGTGCTCCTAAAATGCAGTTCAGAGTCAGAAGCCACAAACAACAAAGTTAGTGCATCAGTGCTGGCCACAAGTAAAATTACTTAGGCCAGGCCCTGGGCAGAGAACTTTTCTTTTGGGTGTTTTCCCCTCCTTGCATTAATGAAAACTGATGGCAAGTGAAAAGAAACACATGTGCTACGCAACCCACCCGTAAGGCCTTGGACTGGAAGTTTGCAGCAGTGGAGCATCAAATTCTGCAGTTAAATTGATGCTTCACTTCTCCCTGGAGCTGATTGTATTTCAAGGGTAGGCAAAACAAACCCCACATCTTTCCCAGGGCTCTTAAATAAGGTGGCTGCATCACTTCCAGGTTGCATTATAGTTAAATGGTCTCAGCTACCATTACATGTAGTCACGATAATTGCTTTATATTAGATGTGTAAAACATGGCAGTTAATTCCTGCCTTTATTAGATTTGAGGACTTCTGCTAGTTCTAATATTGCAAGTTGTCTCTCACCACAGTACTGCCCACCTTTGTGTTACTGATTGTCAGACAAGAAATCAGCTGCTGGTAATACTTTTGATATGGGTCCCTCAGTGTAGAGTCATCTTCTCCCTCTCCCTTAAGATCTGTCTCTTTCAGCCTTTTTCAGCTTGGGACTCATCTGTATTTGTATATTATGAACTTAATTTTATTGGGGTTTTAATAAAGAAAATATCTTTCTATTCTACAATACAGTATTTCACAGTTATGAGGGACTGATATTGCAAACATCTATTTGTGCCATTATTAGTACAGTACCTTGTTAGCCAATTAGTAACTACAAAGCACTTTGAGACACAAGAAAAGCATTTCAGAAGAACAGAGTTGCACTACCATTATTTTTCAAAAGCTGTGATTTATTTTTTCTAGGAAAAAAACTTCTAAAAGTTTTGCCAGTGGTTATTTCACACTGCATACTTTCTGTCAGGCAACTTAAGCTGCACTTAATATCCAGATCAGCACTAAGCCTATTGCACTAAACACTTTTTATGCTACTACATAAGAATGGGGAGTGTAATAAAATTCATTAAACTGAGAATCCACATTTGAGTATTAGGGCATGTGTAGGAAACTGAAGCTTAGTTACTGACTTAATCTCCGAAATTCTTTATGTGTGAATGAAGGGAATCTTAAAGTGTATTAGAAAGAAGTCCCATCTCTGAATAAAAAAAAAAGTGTCGCATTCTCGTCAAGACTCTGATCCTGCAAATCGTCAGTGCACAGAGCTTTTTTTGCTAAAGGACCAGAACATCTAATTTCAAACATTTTTTTCAGTTAATATAACTTTTATAGGGATGAAAGGAAGATAACTGTAGCCCAATATCACCACCAATATCAGGAAGTGGAATTTCAAAGACAGGATATGAAGCAGCCTCATCTTGTCATCCTTTGGGTAAGCCACGTCCCACCTTAATACCTAGGCTATTACCTCTGTTAACTCAGATAGCAAAGGTACTTATCATAGAAAGTAAGTCATGTACTATCAAGAACCGCCATCTCACTCATAATGCAAGGATTTGGTAAAACATTTTTAGGATGCAACTATATACAGTATGTTGATTAAATCTGTTGCACCTATGTCATTAATTTGGCTCTAGTTTCAGTCCCTGTTTAACATACAACGTGGAACCCCATTTTGGAGACAAAGGGGATATTGCAAAAGCAACATCCTGTCTTTTACATTCCCTTTCCAGTAGAGGGCTTCAGTGATTAACAGTGTGCTAAACACGTACATACATACAGATATGCAAATATATGTTCCAACATATGTATATGAGCATCCATATGTGGATGTATAGATATGTATGTACACTAAGCACTGCTGTCTGCATCATCTCCAGGTTAGGGCAGGCACATGGAGTGCTACGTCACTACCTGTAACCTCTCCTTTGTCTCTTTTCCTTCCCTGAAAGTTGGCTGAAATAGGAATGTTTGGTACACAAACAGTGCTTTGCCATCTTACATATTAATAAACTGTAATGCCTTTGTTTGCCTGCCTTTAGATGGGAAAGGTCCGTTTTTTGTGGGTTTTGTAACTGAAAGATACATATGAGCATGCCTTAGAGGTGTTCTTCATTCCATAATGCTTCTTGCTGCCTCTCTATACTTTAAGTCCTCTTTTGTAACTGTATCCATCCACGATATGCACAGAAAATTAATTAAGAACATTAACTTTCATATCTTTACTGTCCAAATACAGAGGCAGCAGCACATACAACATGCCAGAAATGAAGCTTAAAGGTGTGCGAGGGAGGCTACACAGAGATCTTAAGCTGCATACATGTGGCTGAGGTACAGTACTACACTGGCAGTGAAGGTTCAGGATTTCCCCTGGGAAATGCCAGCATGAGAAAAGGCATTTACATAGTGCATTTGTACAGACTTTGTATAAATGAAGGGGAGGGCAACAGAGATGTAGACATCAATCTAGAATGAATATTTACGTTATTGAAAGGACCAGGGGAAGAGTAGACATTCTTACCCTATACACATTCTTAATTGCCTTGAGAAAGAGTGAGAACAAAGAATAAAAATATGAAATGAGTTATTACTTACTATTATTTCTCCAATTTTCACAATACTGTCAAGCAGAATTTTTATTCCCTCAGTATTATGCTTCCTGGAAAACCAAAACAATGATGCTTGAAGTTCTATAAAACTATTAAAACTAGTTAAGAACCTTGTGAGGCTATTAATTGGCCCTTTGAAATTTCTTCAACTCAGGAAAGTCAAGAAAGCCAAGAACATGTTTTATTTTCCTGAAGTGAATTAAAATTTTTGCTAATTATCTATGACTCTACATAGGCAAGGCTAGATAAGGAAAATCAACACTCCATTCTAGCAGTTGACACTGTCATGAGGCTCTGGGTTGCTGTTGCCACCACCATTCAGCACAGTCGTGCAGCACATACAAGCTTCAAGCACGTAAACGGCAGCTTCAGTTAAGACAGTGCACGCCATAGTAGAACTGTTTTTATCCACGCAACATATTTTTCTGCTCCCTGAACAAAATGTGATGAGATGACGAATGCAGTACAAATCCATGAAGGCTGTGCAGACTTGTCAACTTTTTTGGAGTTTCAAGGAATGCAAATGCATGCATTTAAATAACAGAACAGGTAGAAGGAGAGGCTACTCCACCTGATGCACAAAACTTGCCCTTTCATCTGCACTATGGGTTTCTCCTCCCTTTTTTTTGTCTTCACAAAATCATCTTCAGTTTTTGAGAAATATATTTCACTTCTATTCCATCTACAGGCCTTAGGATCACTAAGATTTTTTTGCCAAAGACAGTCTTCAGAAACATTTCATTGTCTTGCTGTTCTTGACAACTACATGCAATGTTAAAGCAGCAGATTAAAATCAACAGTCTCTGCTGCTGAAACCCTAGAATTCCTGAGAGTTACGTTTTCTCTATTTGCATACTCTATTATCTATTTTGTTTGACACTTGAAGCTGTGATGCTGCTTATGCATTAATCACTCCTGTGAGCACTTCACATGCGAGATGTTGTATAATCTACCACCCGCAACTGAAGGCTTTCTGTCCATGTCACATTCATCATGTCTTAGCCTATGTCTATCTGGTTAAAGTCTAACAAAACAATTATTAATACCATTATACATATATTTTTTCTTACTTTTTTATGTAACAAATAAACTCCTATCAGACAATGGATAACCGTTGCGAATAAAGTTCACCAAATCATTTTCTACAGAAGGCTGTTTTCAAAAATTAAATATGCCACTTTGTTATTTCTTCCTGGAATTATACTGGTGTTGTTTTCTTATTGAATTTGTGAAATATGGGCCAAATGGAAACTCAACAACCACACTCAAATAAGCAGAAAGCTGTATTTCCCAACTGACAGTAAATAAACAGCTTCATTGGCAATTTTAAAAATGAGACCTGGAATTATTTTAAAAGAGTTCTGGACATTTGTGTACAAATATTTTCCCACATTAATAAGCAAATACTTACTCGCTCTATCTTTAATTTTTAGTACTTATAGAAAGAATCATTTGGTTGGAAAAGACCTTTGAGATCCTCAAGTCCAGCCATACCTGTCCACTACTAAACCAGATCTGTGAGCACCTCATCTACCTATCTTTTAAAACCTTCCAGGAATGATGACACAACCACCACCCTCGGCAGCCTGTTCAGTGCCTGATAGCCCTTTTGATGAAGAATCTTTTCCTGATGTCTAATTTGAACCTCTCCTTGTGCAACTTCAGGTCATTTCCTCTTGTCCTATTGCCTGTCACTTGGGAGAAGAGACCAACACCCACCTCAGTAAACCCTCCTTTCAGGTAGCTGTAGACAGGGATAAGGTCTTCTCCTAGCCTCCTTTTCTCCAGGCTTCGTTGCCCTTCTCTGGACATGCTTCAGCACCTCAATGCTCTTCTTGTGGTGAGGGGCCCAAACCTGACACAGGATTCGAGATGAGGCCTCAAACATTGAGTACAGGGGCACAACCACTTCCCCGGTCCTGCTGGCCAGGCTGTTTCTGATACAGACCAAGATGCCATTGGCCTTCTTGGCCATCTGGGCACACTGCTGGCTCATATTCAGCCGGCTGTCAACCAACACCCCCAGGTCCTTCTTTGACAGGCAACTTTCTAGCCATTCTTCTCCAAGCCTGTAGCATTGCACGGATTTGTTGTATCTCAAGTGCAGGACGCGGCACTTGGCCTTGTTGAATCACATCCCATGGGTCGCAGCCCATCGATCCAGCCACACTCCTGAGAGGAATAGTTTTAATTCCTAAGTGACTACTTGTCGAAGTTTTTAACCCATCAATAACCTTTGCATCATTGCTGACACATGGACTGCAATTACTCACTTCTTCTGAGGTGGTAGACCAAAGGGCCAGAAAGAAAGCTAAGGTAATGAAAAACACTAGACATAAATACACCCACAGCAATTTTGCTCCTAGTTGACATTGAGAAGGTGGGGTCCATTGGTAGCTTGCACCTGCAGATTGCTTTCTTCTACTCTGCTGATTTTCTCTTGGAAGGGAAAAATTGTAGAGGTGATACCAGTTGAGATGTTGCCAGTGATGTTTCCCCTATCATGTATTCATGGACTAATGTTTACTGCCAAGAACCGCCGAGGGACAATGTGACCCACAGGAAGGTTCAGTTCCCCCCGCTGTAGTGGGGGAGTCATTCAGTCACAGATAGAGTACATCTTTTGAAAGATGCCCCATTTGATGTCCATTCAAAGAACTAATGTCCTCCCATAGTACATTATCACTATGCTTTGTTTCCAGTCTGATTTTACACAGCTGTAATTTGCAGACATCAGATGTTTTAATGCTTTCTTGTAGCAACAGTGTAAAGCCCTCTCCTAGTAGATAAACAATATGCAGGTATATACGAAACACTGATCAAATTACATCTTAATCAACTTCTCTATATATCCTTTATGTCATCTTTCTGATGAGAAAGGAGTAGACATCAGAGGTAAGGAAAGATAAATATGATGTCCCAGAGCCCTGGGTGGAATAAATCATCATGATTTTACTGAAGACAATGAAGTTGTCCCAACTGACATCAGCTGAAGATTTGGCTGTGCGTCCCTCTGCTTAGGCAGTTTGACATAATGTACACTAACTGTTGTAATCTTTTGCCACACAAGGCTTATGCCAGTGAGAAAATCCAGCTTGTAAAACATAGTGTTGTGTGTTTGGTTGGGGTTTTTTTAAGAAAAAAAAGGGAAAGAAAGATATCCTGCAAGAACACAAAGTTGCTTAATGAAAGAAAAAAATTAAATACCTTAACACAATGTGTTCCATGACCTTAGCTTTATCATTTGGTGCTTTTGATGTCAATAAATCACTGCAATAAAATTTGGGGTAGCAGCAGGTCTGTGTAGCATAACAGTAAATTTTGATGTAAACTGATTAGCAGAGCCTGGTAATGAGGCCCAAATGTGAAATATTCACCAGAGACTGAAAGTATGTTCTACCACTGGCATATAATACAGTCTAGAAAAAAGTATCCAGACATAATTCAAATCTCAACAGTTACGTTAGAAGGAGTAAAACTTTTGTTTTGTTATGAAAGTTATTCATCTTGTTCATCAGAAATAAAAAATTTCTTTTTGACTCAGTACTTTGCACGGTGCCAACCCCTCCCCCCAACCTTATAGGTCAGCCTCAAGATGAGTCATGAATACTGAATTTAAACTAATGTGCATGAAACTGGTAAAATAAAATGTCTTAAATACATCTCAGCTACAACAACAGCAATCTCCTGTTCTGCATTCATTAGCAACTGTATTGTAGATAAGAAATACTGGCCTCATTCTACCCATGATGAAAAACGAAAAAAAGTAGCTGTCTGCTTTCTTCACTGTTATACAGTGCCACATTTTGTTTAAGATATTACTCTCTCATGAGCTGCATATCTAAAAAAATATAATTAATGAAAAAGTACAATGTAACTGTTCAGGCTTTGATGAATTGGGATATAATGTTAAATAATTATTCATTGCCTTTATTCTTCTGTCAAAGAGTGCAAAAATAAAAAAGGTTTATATTGCTTTTTTTCGTATAAGGACATGGGCCTTTGTGACATGCATTTTATTCTAAACTAATGCTTCTATTATTCCATATCTGAATAATTATAGCTGACATCATCTACTCTTCGGTGTCCTAGAAGATCTTTAGCTCTAGCCCACTGTTACAAATTTTGTGCATGACATGAAATAAAATACCTTAAGATTTTGAAAATATTTATTTTAAAAACAGCAATGAAATTGTCTGTAATCACATTTTCTGCTCTGCTTTGAAAGCAGCATTATTCAATATGCCAGTGGTCTTTTCCATAAGAACAACATATTAGAAATTCATGCTGCTCTAATATATCTGAATTCATTGATGTACTGCACTCCCTATAGACCTAAAGAACCATTTTGGTTCAGTTTCATATGTCCTGCACATTACCTACTGATGTGGTGGTTGTCAAAACAGTTGTACAGTAGCCTTTGAATTCAAAGTATTCCTTGACTGTACTCGTATACTAAAAATGACATTATACTTAAAAGTATACATTATGCAAGCTTTTGTTGCCAGCACAAGGAGAGCATTTGGGAAATAAATCCCCTGATTTTATTGCTTTTTAACATCTTTTCCACTTTAAACTTCAAACCCAGAAATCTGAAGCATTTCAAGAAACTAAAATCCCTTTTATTTCTTTCTTCTAAATTTTCTATAGTACATCATGATGAGCCACATTTTCAAAGAGATCAGGACAAGATTAAAAATGAAAGCATTCCAAATATAGGGGTTTTTCCCTCTATGTAAAAACAGCACTGTGATTTTTAGCCCTGGTTTCTTGGAGGCCAAAACAATCATCTATAGGATATACTAAAGAAGTCGAAATGTCTACAATCTTGCTGATAAAATGAACACACAGTAAATCTCATTTTATAGAACACACCCAAAAGCATTTTATAGATAAATGCACATTCTCAAAGGGATGGTATACACATGCATTTCTGCGCAAATGTTAGAAGGGTATTTCTTGCTGTTCTTGGAACTTTTTAGGAAAATTCATGCAAATAGAAAAGTGCTGGCAGGTCAAACACCAACTGGAAATGAACCAAACCTGCACAGAGCTACCTTCAGATGTAGTAAATCAGGAAGGGATCCCTAGTCCAGTATATAAAGACAAACATGCCTACAGGACTATCAGCACATTTTCCTTAAACAGCTCTATCTATATCTAATTGAATCCACTGAAGTCGCAGCAACAGAAGTCACATACATTTTGAAGGAGGACTTCAGAGAACTCCCACGGGTGTGTGTCCACACCACCACATGTCACATTCTGCACAAATCTTGTAGACTTTTGTACGCCAATATCCAGATATAATGAGCATCGAGAAACCTGTATGTGCCAGCAAAGTGTTAATTGATGTGCATGAGTGTCTGTTTATATGCCTGTACATTATCTAAGCAGAAAATCAAAACACACAAACATAGAGGCCAATATATGAATTAACAGCAGAGTAATGAGAAAATGAAAATTTTAGTGTTTTTTTTCAAAGTAGTGGTGGTACAATACGCAGTTCAATCAATTAAAGAGATCGTCAAAGAAGGCTAATTCCAAGTTTAAGTATTAGACACAGTAAATGGCAATGGGAAATTTTCATCTCCCAGTATCGTGAAATTTTTCAAAAAGAATTCCCACAGTGTAAGAAGCTGATCCCTAATAAGAATTCTTTGAGCTGGTAGTGGGCTCTTATTGTGTGTGTTTAAGCACTTCCATCTAGGAGAACTCTTAAAGAGCTTGGGGTAAATCCTGCAATCCTCACTCAAAGGGATTTCATCTGTAGCTTGGAGGGAATGCCGCACAGTGTGAAACCAGGACCCCTAATGGTGGCGCTTTTGATGGGTTTTTAGGAGGTGTACATCCTCAATTTTCACTTGGTCCAAAATCACAGAAATTGTCATCTGAAAACACCTGGTAGTTGAGATGAAAGAAAAATGCTACAATCAGTGTACAAACTATTATCCTACTTTATTTCTGAGCTCATTATGTTTCCTTTTTCTTGTTTGGCTAGCATGAATTAATGCTTTATCTATAAAAACACCAACTGAAAGCCACATTTATTTGCTCTAACACAGAGAAAAAGGAAGACATTACTGCTAAAGTATCAACATGGTGTTTAAAACTGGCTAAATGAAAGGATATTGAAGGTAAAAAACATAGATCAAATTCAATGAGAGGCACATTGCACTGCAGCAGAATTTGTACCAATATAAGTAAAATTTGATGAAGATATGAAATTAATTTGGGATAGAGAACAGCCAACAGACTCATTTCTAAGAATAATTTTTCTAAAAATACTCATTAGTGCCCTGAAAAATGAATTGAGATACATGGTTCCCAAATACACTAAACGGCAGTGGATATATGAGAAATTATATGGCACCAAGACTTTAGATAGATTGGAGAAACTTATACATTATTTTCTTTGTGAGGCAATATAAAACTGATTTAGTCAAGTACTTCTTAAATAGATCAGAGTTTGATGAGATAGTAAAAGGGAAACAGAGATGAGTAATAGCAAGAGAAGAAAGTCATACTGAAGAAAAAATGTAAAAGGTTCTGGGTTAGAAAGAAGAGCTTCAAAGCTAAGTAAAGAATGCTAACTTTACAAAATCCTCTATCTTTCTTCATCAATAGAAAGCCAAAAGGACAATGGGGCCATTATATTCACTGACGAAGTCACTGAATCACTAAAGAATTAAGTTATCGCAAGCAAACTCCTCTCAATTATCAAACTCAAATCAGAGGAACTATATCGTCAAATAGTATCTGAACCATACAAAATTGTGATGTTAAAATTCTACCAGTTCTACTAACATGAGATATAGCTTAATCCCCTTGACAGACAAGCCAGCTTGAGTTAAAACTATTGTTAGTTAAGAAGCCCTCTTCTGTGCAATGGGCACACAAACTAGGGATAACAGTTGACTTGGCCCATGATGCTTCAAGGACCATGCTTCACTTACTTATTAAATGAATCCTCAGAAATGACTGATAAAATTTAGCACATATTTTTTGAGGTTTGATTTTCATTTTTTCTGATCTACACTAAGTTCCAACAGCAAAATTTCCTAGTTATATTATTCAGCTTTTTTTATATTTGTCCTCAATGCAATAATTTACTGTGATGATCTACAAACTCTCAAAGCCCTTCTGTTCAGAGCTTGTTGCAAGAGGTTAATGTGGAACATAAGAGTTTAAAAGAATGCAGAGTTTTGAGTCATAGCCATGGCTCTAAAGAGGTCAATTCAATGAAATACTGCACGCCTTGAATGGAGTGCCAACTGCTTCTCTTCCTTTTTCAAGTCCTTTCATGGCTCTAATTCTCAGAACCCTACACAAGATCTAGCTCATGCTCTTTAATGCATACCATCAGCTTTGCAGAAAAGCAAGCACAATACATGATGTTTCAGTGAAGCTTATTTATATTTCTCTATGAAAATCTGCATCCCCCCCCTCTCCTGCCATTATTGAAGATAGCCCTGGGTCAGATTCTGACCTCAAACACAAACCATGTTACATCCTAGTAAATCAATAACAACTAAGGAGCACATAAGAAGCCAAGATTAGCCCCCCTGTAGTACAGCTTGTTGGACATCCTCAGAGGGAATGCAGAGCTCCTCAAGTTCAAGACAGTTTTGTTTTAATTAAGTTGCAATGAAGCCCTGTGACAAGGCAGATTTTTATTATAAACTAACTTGTTTTCCAGCTACCACAGCTTCCCAGCCCCTAGCTCTGGGGCTATTAGTCTGACAGGCTGATGGGGAACTAAACCTAGACCCCTCAGCCCCCAGAGTTCTATAAGATGCCTTATAAACCAGGTTCCCAGGACTGATTTATTATTTTTTAATTTTTTAGGTAATGTGATAGGGAGTTAACATGTTGGAAGCCTAAACAGCCTCAGTCCCTAAGCACAGGGCCTCCCAGCTGGGAAGGAGGCCCTGAGCCTCTGATTCTCAGATGAGAAGCCCAGACCCTTGGATCTCCAAGAACAGCAGAGCCGATAACTTCGACTGTCTGGATCTGCAGTTCCTGGGCAGCCCATCTAGCAGTGCGCCTGAATTACAGGGAGCCACACACAATGCCAGGCCCATCCTCGTCCATGGGATTTTAAACTCTTTTGCCTAGAATTGTAGATCAATGTAAAACATTCTTGTCTAGAGCTGCTATGCAAGAAGTATACTAATTATTTGTAGAGCCCACTTGAAAATGTAACATGTAAAGTAGCTGTAGTTGTTGCAAGCAATTTAACATTCAAAGAAATGATTTATAATATCGGGCTTCCCAAGATTACAACCATAATGACTATCTGACAGACTTTACAAGCAAATCGTCCAGTCATTTCAATTGGATTCTGGCTGGCTAAGGACTGGGAACTGTAAAAAGGCTATAAGATTTGGCCTAGAATCAGAAATAACATTTGCTGTTTTCCAAATGTGCGGTAAACAAGAAAGGACATATTAATTTTTTGTACATCTCTCAGCACATGCAAATGAGAATGGAAAGAGCCTCATCAGACAAACACAGAACAACGGCCATCTGGATCCAAACCCTGCTCCAGGGGAAGTCAAAACGTTGAGCCTCCTTTTGCCATTATTTACATCCAGGTAAAGCAGGTGTATTTCTACTCAAGATGGCAGGTGACACTCTGGCTTTGGGGAACATAGCTGTAAAACTCCCATTGTCTCTGGTGGAGGAAGGATTTGACATAGGGAGTGAAATGTAAAACCCAGAGTCAGGCCAGCTCGCTCCTTGACTTGAGTGGTGCAGGAGCTGGCAGCTTGGTGATTCCAAAAAGGTTTGTATTTCCATGATTTTACAACTTCAAGCAGAACAGAAGGGAAAGACTAAAAATGCTTACCACAGAGAGGGAATTGGAAAGCAGTGTACCATCTTGACCAAGCATGTTGGAAACTGTAATTTCGGGTAGATCCATGTTTTGTGGGTGGAATGGAAGGAGGCCGTTGTGGTTCATGGGATGACACAGAGAGTGGTATCCAGACTCTATCTCATTCAAGTGCACCAGAGAGTGATCAGGCAATGACGGAGGGGTGATAGGAGGTATGTTAAAATCTTCACTTTCAAGACTTGGGCCAGGAAAAGACTGTAAAAAAAAAAAGAAAAAAAATGGAAAGTGTTGTGAAAATCATATGAATACTGATCAACAATAATAAAGGTCAGAACAAAACAAAAGCCCATCTCACATACTTCTAAGCAGGAAGCTACAATGTAACAAAGAGAATATTTAAACACCCATAGATTATAACAGCGGCATTTCACCATTATATACAGAAGAAAAATTGCCTCTAAGGCAATCTCTTTCACAGCTTCCATTAGAAAGAGATTTTTTTTTGAAAGAAGCTGAATTCAAACAGATTTCAAGGGTCCTATTAAAATTTTCCAAGAGTGTTCATCTAGCTGAATACCTTTTTCATGGGAACGGTGGAAAAGGGAATGCAATTTATAAAATTAACATTGGCTCAAAATGTTTCCTAAGACTCCCTACCACTCAGATCAAGAATTATACAGTGAAGAAGAAAGATATCACTTTTCAACTTAGAGGAGGACTATGCATTTGTTCTGCTACAAAGAAAAACAAATAATTACAGAAACAGCACATATTTTGTATGAACATACTTTGTCTTTATCAAAATACATTTATGGTGTCTCAAAACCACGGATTTTTGCTTTCTTAATCTACAGACTCAACAATACATACATTTTGTCAGGCATCTAAATGAGTTACTCCACAAAGCAACTGTTTAGTTGTCCACTGCCATTAAGTCATCCAACTCAATCTGATCCAAGGACAAGCCACAAGCAAAGTCAGAGTAATGCACCAAGGTGGATAATTGCTATGATTTATCTACCTTCTTCATAGGCTTATTTTGGGGGTAGTGGTGGGTATGCTTGTATTTCTTAAATGAAACAGGTAAGCAGTGTTAGATATATGATCCTAATCAAGAGTTAAAGTAATCAGTTGCAGCAGTTCAGCCTGAAAGCCTGCACTGCTTTTCTGAGAACAGCCTCAGTTCTCATCTCCTTAGCAGGTGATCAGTCTTTGCACATCCGACACCCACAGTCAGGAGGTTTATAGCACAGAGACTACTTACACCCTTCCTGCCCCTCTGCAGCAACACAGCCCTGCTTTGAGTTATACATTTGTTAATTTGGGAAATGCAAGGATCTAAATACATTCTGCTCCTGCAAAGTATCTTCAGAGAAGATGAAAATGAGGGGACAATTTCAAAGAGCAGCTATTAGAAGAAAACGTTTTTCCCAATATGAGTTTGCACATGGAGGACAGTACGGTGTATGAATTCATGCAGAAGGACAAGGGAAGAATCAATGCCCAATTATAAACAAAGGGGGTTTTCATTAGCCATCATAATAATACTGTCCTCCATGGTGCCTGAGGTTACTCTCCTCTATACGAGCATGGATGAAAAAAACTTAAATCAGACCGACAACAAACAGCAGTACAAGTTTTCAATGAGCTGCAGAAGGCAGAACAACTTCATCTGGTGCACACTGCACACGGTTTTGGTTGCTTTGTTTGTTTCTCAACAAGGTTTAGACCTCTGTTCCCAAATATCTTACTCCGAAATAGAACAGGAAGACTAAACTGTAAAGACTAAGCTAAAATCCCAAAGAATGACATCAACAGGACAGGGAGAGGAAAAGGTCTGGCAGTGATACTGCCACCCTTATGCATGAAGACTTTGATTCTTCCCACGCTTTCCAGCTGTGTATCTCAACTCTGGCACAGGAATTTGCTCTCCCCTTGCCCCTGCACCCTCCTTAATGGGAAGTTGATGTGAATCTACTGCCATCTTAAGTCATATTTGCCCCTGCTTTTAGAAGCCACAATGCAGTCGTCAACAGAGACATCCTCAAGCAAGGAAATACCTACAGTAAAAACAGAGCCTCGGTAATAGGAGAAGACTGACATGTGGCAAAAAGACCACATCATATTTACTCAACCCCAATGTATAAACTGTGCAAAACCAAATAAAAGTATTACAGACAATGTATACACTATTTGCTAATTACTATTACATTAAATAGATGAAGAAAAGAAAGATGTCTAAAGTGAGCTTAAGGTCTAACACCACAATAACAAAGCAGCAAGAAACAGAAATGAAGGAAGGATCAGCACCCATAATGCTCATCTGGACCAGCACTATCCCACAACAGTACACTTTGAATTGGTTACTGTAATCCTGGTGAGCTTAGAGTCGTGTAACCTACAGCTACCAGGAGGCATTCGTGAGCTATGGAAGAGGACAGTTTGTATTCAAGACTATCTTTTCTACTGTCCCAAAAGATTGATGGCCTCAAAAGAGTTTTTTCTTCCATTATTTTGCCAGTACAAAGAATTGTTAACTCAACATTTGTTTCCTCTCTCTCTCATTATCCTACAGTGAAAATACCTTGTGCTGCGTCTTTGCTAAACCAAGATGTCTCAACACCTTTTAGAGAAGGGAGATCTGTCCTCCTACTTCCCTAAAACAAGAGTAGGACAAGAGTCTATAGTATTCTCTCACCACTTCTACAAGAAGATAGAACACAAACTTATGCTCACTACTAAAAGCAAATATTCCTACCAGATACTGACAGGCTGGGTGTGCCTACACCATTAATATTGGGGGCATTCAGCAAATCTACTGTCTTATTTGTACATGCTTCTTGCATGCCATATGTGGATAGTTCAGCTTTTTCTTTAGTCAGACTTTGGTTTGCTCTGGTTTCAAATCCGTCTTTAATTAGTAACACTTCAACAATAGTAGAATCAATTCAACTGTCATTAGGACATTAGCTTCAATTATTAAAAACAAAGTAAAACACTAATGGTACAAAACTCCATAACTCAAGTTGAATCATGTGTAACTATACAATACTGTTATATATATTATATGGACCAAGCATTTTAAATAGATGGTCACCTCTGATTATTTTAAAAAAATCACATCATAGTTATCACTTGCAAATTCACATCGCCTACCACATCACTGTCCACTACACTTAAAAAAGCTTCTTAAAGTAGTAGGAGCACTGTAATAACACACCAAAACAACATATAATTCAAGCACTAGTACTTCTTATAATGGTTTTTTTCCCAAAGATATGAACTATTTCACTCCTTCAATAAAGCCAGGCAGAACCCAACCCATATGCTAATGGTACGCACAGATATATGAAAGCATTTGCAGAGCACCCTAGTCACATAATATTTTCAGCCAATTTGGTATTTCCATACTTAGTATTTGTGTATGTAATACATAACTTCCTCAGGAAAGTTACTTCAACCATGATGAGACAGTACTCCAGTTTGTCACGTGCAGGAGCATGGTCCAGATGCCTGCAGTGACTTGGCACACTAAGCACATCAGAAACCGAAAGTTCTATATACACTTGCATCAAACTCAACATATCTCAGAAACAAGGCTGTTGCAACTGTGCATGAAGGGAAGCAGTGAGGAACAGGACATATGTTTGTTCTGCCAATAGCACCTACAGGCTTCAAACACCCACTCCTACTTTCCTGACATCTCTCCCTTTGCCATTGGGAAGCCATCTTGAGGAACCATCTGGAGTGTCCTTGATGCAACTGATCCAGTGGTGGCAATGGGGTCTGCTGGAACACCATGTTGTTACCTTCTTCCCCAAAAAGACATCGAAGGGAACTCCAGAACAAGGCCAGGTCTAAGATTTTCCCTGCAGCAAAAGCTCCCGCTCCCAGGCCAATCACCATCCTATCCCAACCCCTGGGCTTTCTTAGAGCATCTCTTCTTCCAACACAAGTAATTTATCTGGACTTTCTAATGAGAACAGTTACCTACCACCAAAAGCATTAGGGAAGGCTGTACTCCCTGTATCCAATTACAACCCATAAGTACATCTTTACCAGCTCTTCAGTTTAGGGGAACTTTCTGGGCCTTCATTATATTCCAGAGAGAAAGCCCTCTTCAAAATAACACCATTAAACCCACTGCATAGCACAGGCTTTAATTTCACTTTATAATAAAGGAGATTTTCATTACATCTGTATTTATTATAAGCAGATTTCAGTACATTTCAGATGGCAGCTACACAGTGGGAACCTCAGAATTGAGTATCCTTAAGTTTGGGCTATTTACGGACATGAAACTATGAAAAAGTTCTTTGAATCAAGGATTTCTTCCCAAATCTAAAGGACAATATTATATGTTTCTGGTAAAATATTTGTAAAATTTATGCCTCAAATGATGGAAATTTCATAAAGCAGATGATCTTTAAGATCAAGAGAATTCATTATCTATGTCACTTTAGCCTATAATCTTATGAGAAAAGTTTACCAGAATAAAATTATATGAACACTTAACCCTGATTCACTGTCCAGCCCTAGTCCACGCCTTTGTTCCTGAACAATGACCTCATTGGATCTCTTCAATATAACTTTTATGTCACTTAGCCTGGCCAAATCCAGCAACAAGCAATAGAAGGGGCGTAAAACTGTCTGTGGGAAGTGTATGTCACAGGTCAGTTCTTTACTTTAGGAACAAGTAACCCAGATTAGAGCTAAGCATCCTGCTGTGCTAATAGCATACGTACAAAAACTTCTAGTATTTATTTTTGAGAAACCCGGACATTTG
Organism: Dromococcyx pavoninus; assembly: GCA_033558185.1. Classification (NCBI taxonomy): domain Eukaryota; kingdom Metazoa; phylum Chordata; class Aves; order Cuculiformes; family Neomorphidae; genus Dromococcyx; species Dromococcyx pavoninus. The sequence goes on from JAUMJL010000935.1 coordinate 108,560, forward strand.
CTGTTATCAGAAAAATAAGGGAAATGCTTCCCTGATCTGCTGCATAACAATTAAGGAAAAGGGACTAAGGAGAACAAAGGAAATAAACACAAAGCCTCTTTGCTTAAGAACTCTACAGTGATGACTGTGTGCTGGCTAGCAAAACATTCTTAGGTTTCAAAATAATTGTAATACAACTTTAAAAAGCTACCAGAGAAAGGAAACCAAAGGAGATACGTCAAACAGACTGACCACAAGAGGCAGCAAGCATTCAAACATCCAATATAAATCCCCCTGGTAAGAGCAGAACCATTATTATATGAGAGCACAGAAGACAATACACATTAAGTAATTCTAATTCGTGTGCTCAGTGGCTCCATCAGTCATCATGCACATGCTCAACAGAACCTGGTATTGGCAACAGTTCCTTAAAAATTGGGAATCTGTCTATAGATATTTAATTTGAATGAAATGAATGGTACTGCCAACTATGTAGAGCGTGTCTTAATTTTTCATTTGCACCAAGGCTTTTGCATCTGAACAGTGGAAAGATGCCAGTTTTTAAAAGATAGATGCTTCAGGCTGTCTCCTCTTCCATTATTGAACACATTGTTACATAACTGAAATACTTATGAATCGAGAGTAATGTAAAAACAATGAAGTCAGAAGAGGAAAAACAGCAATGTAACTTATGCACATTTGAAAGTTAGGATAATATATTTGACAACAGATATTGCTGAGAATTTTAATATGATCAACCTTATCTAATTTCTAAACGGAAGACCTTCAGAAGCAAGTGGTTTTCAGCTTCTTTTGTCTCTGCATGAACAAGGCTTGATAGCTTGAGAGTATAATGCATTACTGTGGAAACCTTCGGTCTGTTACATAAATCATCTTAACACTCTGCAAGAATTGTCCAACAGTGCCATTGATATGTTCAAGTCAATGAGCCTGCAAACAATTTTTTTGTGTTTCTTCATATGGTAGACAACAGCAATAAATCATATTCATTTAAAAACACACAATATACTAATTTATCAAGGAACAGCTATCAAAAATATATTACAGAGGAAGGTATAACTTTTTTCTATTGTGTAAATCAATTTCACTAATTTACATTAGGTAAAGAGCAAAGCCTCAGGCAAAACATTAATTTTCCAGTACCAAATGATTTCAGTTTTCAAGAAGGAGAATGTGCTGACAATGATATTATTGATTTAAAACAATCACAATTTCAAAGTTAGCAGAATTATGTAAAAGAGTAAATTGGTTTTTTTAAGATTCCAGTGTTGAGAGTCTTTTCATTAATTACATCAATTTTATGCATATACTATAGCGGATTGCTGGGAAATATGTTTTCAATGAAGCTTTTAAATTTAAATACATTTAAAGAAGACAACAAGTAAAAGCACGTATATTATGAAATACTACAAGATCTGGACTCTGCAAACACCACTACTGT